>CAWUFW010006538.1:542500-647500 GCA_963921515.1 Calotriton arnoldi
TTTTTGTTAGCAATAGTTACAAAGTCTTAAATAAAGGCATGGTAATACCCAGATAAAGGCCTTATCTGGAAAAACAACTCAGACCATAAAGCAAACAGATTGAGGACAGTGACCACTGGCAAGAGAAACCAGGCTCCTTGGAGGTGTGTAACTAACCGTAATACTATAATCCGTTTGCGTTAAGGAGTCTGCGGCTAGACTAGGTCTCTACCACATATGTTACCGCAGGTACGTAACTTGTTCATCTGATAGAGACATCTAGTCACAGATTCCTTAACTTTTTAATTAAATGACATAGCTATACCCCACCCGAAGGAGGGTCTGCAAACTGACCCTACCAATAGCTGTCGAAGAGAACTAGCCGATCTAAATTAAAATAGAAGCCCGGACTTGTGTAGGAAGTTACATGATAAGGAACAATATTTCCCCATAACCACTGTGGCAAGAACCACTGAGAACATAAGGAAAGCCTTGGAAGTCCCGAAAAAACGTGACTATGGCAATCAAACAACATTGTGTCAGAGGACCACAGTGAAAGATCTAATAAACATTCTATAATTCCAAATGTGATGACCTATGGACAGCTGGAACCTTGATGCCCAGCAGCAAAAGCAAATGTCACCGAGCTATAGCCCCTTTTGCCAGCAGAATCATATTTAAGGGAAACCAATTCTGAGAAAACAGAGAAAGGATACCCAGAACACATCCACACCGAAACATGGATTAATGCATGCATCAGAAATTCATGAGGACCGCTCAAGAACAAGTACCAAGGAAAATGGAACACTTGTATGAGAAAAAAAGCCCACTCAAAGTAGAGTGACGACCAGCAGGATCACACTAAATGTGGACTTCAAGAAGTGGAAAAGAAGAGCAAGGGCATACACAATACTAAATGAAGGTAGCACTGCAACGAGGGAGATGGAGGGAGAGGGAGAGGGAGAGGGTGAGGGAGAGGGAGAGAGAGAGAGAGAGCGCACAACACGAGATACACGCAAACTTGATCTCAAATTGCAATCGTACACAAGATTGACAATCATGTGCCAAAAAAAGACACAAAGATATAAAATGCATATATGTACATAGCACCACTATATAGATATATCTACATAATACAGTCAGGTATTTGTAAACATCTCAATTATAGACCAAGAACACCACCATTCTGATGTCCAAAATGAACAAGTAGCATGGAACTGAATAATCAGGAACAAAGTTCCAAAACAACTGTTAACCGCGGCGGCAATTCCGCCGCGGTGCGGCGGTTTTGAGTGGGCGGGGCCGCGTCGGCCAACGGACGTGCGCAGCACTACGGAGGTAGTGCTCGCGACGGCCGTTGGCCGAAGGGCGCATCGAAGGGGCTAAAGAGAAAGAGAGAAAACACCCCCTAACAAAAAACCCGGATGGTGAAGCATTAAAAACAAAGCCAGCCAATCATGAGCCGTAATTGAGGCTGCAAAGACTATAATCCTGAAGAAAATCACAGGAAAAAGAAAGAAAGAAAATGAGGATATCACTTGGCCTTAAAAGGACAAGTTGAAGGAAAATTCAATATTGGAAACCTCAGAAAGAGATATCCACTCTGTTTATATAACAAGACAAGTCAGACAGAGCATAAGCAAACTGAGAATTAGAGGAAAAAATAAAATATTTAATGAGGGGAGATGCCAGAGAATGAATCTGGCCCTCACATGCAAAACATGCACTGCACCTAGCTACCTCCCCTACTCGACTGCAATAAGTGGTCAGTATCACCACAGGGACAAAAACCAAAATACAAAAAGCCAATCTACTGATAAAATAAAACTAAACGAGCTTAAATGGCTCATTAGAGGAGAAAATGTCATATAGAAGCAGAAAACCTCTAAACTACAGCAAGTAGAAGGGCAGTAATCTGACAATCCCTAGTATACCGTGATTTACAGGTAAAAAGAGCATCTTCCAGAAAGAAGTGCAACCCATAATCGATTGGGAAACATAGCTGTAAAATTAGCCCCTAAAGGGAGAATATCAAGACACCTTAAAGAGCACAATAAAAAAAGATTTCCATGGAAATTCCCACATAAAATAGCCAATTCATAAGAACGCCCAAGTTCAAGAAGATGGATGACAACATTGCGAAAACTAGTAGTAATAAACAAAGTAGTTCACCAAAAATGGATGAAACCATTATGTGACATACGGAACTATCAGAAAATAATAGCGTAGTAACGCCGAGGCCACGTGCACACACAACTCCAACAAAAAGAGGTGTACACGCATGGAATCTTTGGTAGCATAGAAGTCTCATCACCGGAACAATGATACCAGTGTGAGGACCAATGTGGTGACCCCACAGAACATTACCACTTGCTAAAGCATAGCGAAAGAGTTGCTAAATAAATGCAGGATAAAATTAGCAAAGAAAACCCTAGACTGCAAAGAATGGCATGGTCTCCATTAACTCAGAGGGGAATGCAAAATCTGAAGGCAACGAAAGACGCCCAAAGGATATCCCCGCGAGGATAAGATAAGGGAAGAAATTCATTGTCAGAGGAATCATATGCAACAAGTTATGTGTGTATATATATATATATATATATATATATATATATATATATATATATATATATAATGCAAACACAAGGAGATGATGGACGGAGCGCTGAAACTTTTCAGACACTCACCCCCAGTCACAGATCTGGGTTGAATCCATCATCGTTCTTTAGCTCACTTTGCCACCCCAGTTCAGACACAGCTATATGCAAATCAGTCTTGACCCTGTGCCTCATGGGAACAGTCCAGCCCGAAATGCCAAGCCATGTCTTCCCTGGACCGGAAACAAGCATCCTGGGACCGGTTTCGGGCTAACAGCCCTCATCAGCCAGGCTAGCTTGAATCCAGTGGCAAAGTGAGCAAGGGAACCACGTCTGGGCATACCCTGCCAACTTAGGGCGAACAAAGCAAACACAAGGAGATGATGGACGGAGCGCTGAAACTTTTCAGACACTCACCCCCAGTCACAGATCTGGGTTGAATCCATCATCGTTCTTTAGCTCACTTTGCCACCGCAGTTCATGACATTGTTCTGCATTCTGTCCATCAATTGTTCTTTTTGCATTTGTCACCCCGAGTGCGACGGGTATGCCCAGACGTGGGTCCCGTGCTCTCCATGCCACTGGAGTCAAGCTATCCTGGCTGATGAGGGGTGAAACCCCGAAACCGGTCCTAGGATGCTTGTTTCCAGTCCAGGGAGGACCTGGCCTGGCAGTTCGGTCTGGACTGTTCCCATGAGGCACAGGGTCAAGACTGATTTGCATATGGCTGGGTTCAAACTGGAATGGCGAGCAAAAAAATGATGGATTTAGACCCAGATCTCTGTACTGGGGTGAATGTATGACATTGTTCTGCATTCTGTCCATCAATTGAGATAGATATATATATATATATATATATATATAATCCCTTAAGGTAACAAGCATTGGCATAGCCAATAGGTCTCGCCTTTGGGATCTTATAAGTGTTTAGCCATGCAACAGTTGATGTTGTTGCACCAAGGATATTTTGCTGCATAACTAAACACTTATAAGGTCCCAAAGGCGAGACCTATTGGCTATGCCAATGCTTGTTAAATATCGGGTAGATGTTGGTCACTATTTCAAAAAATGCTGTGATGCATAAAAACAGTTTGCCGTGTGGTTGTAAGTCACCGGTAAGAGGCGGACACCATAATATTTTATAATGCCTGTATTGATGACAATACTATAGAAACTAAATATATCAATAATTCTGCGAGAGATGCAGGAGCGGCTGTTTTATACTTCAAACCAGCACTAATGAAGTCGCTTCGATCCATACTGCATTACAATACATTATTTCTGAACGCACAAGAAGTCTCTCTACAGCTGCTCTGCATAAATCTATAAGAAGGACGCGGCGCCCCCGAACAGAACCCAGCTCAACTGGGAAGAGGTTCCCATGGACCTTTCTTTAACGCAGACCAGAAGAACAGAATGTCCTAGGAGCGGGCGAACACAGCGGAGCTGGTCCTGCTTCCTGCCAGGGGATGCACTTGGCCTGCGGCGGTTGCAGTGGCATTACGTTATCAATAGATCATCAAACCTTCACAAGCGGAGCCAGAGCCAGCCCCCGTCTCACTGCATTGGATTATAGGAACAATACAGGAGCAGAGAGCGATAGCAGCTGGATGAGGTCCATCTTCAGCTCCAGAGCGGCATCTAGTGGGCAAATGGAGCGTAGCCGCTTGTGCCTGCGGGGTAATGCTTATAAAATACGGCTTTCACAAACGTGTTAAACAAGCTAGTGACGACGGGTTCAACTGAAACGGGCGCATGCACGGGGAAGGGGTGAAGCGGGGCTTCTTTTCATGTATACATGGAAGCGTGTGTTTAACTGATTTTGTTTTAAAACTTACATATTCCGATGGTAGGAAACACAAAAGTCAGCTCGGAGCAGACAGCCGAGTGTGCCTCGAACAGCCCTCTCTTCTCGGGACGAGGCAGCGTCAGCACAAGTGAAGCGCTGGACAGCAGAGACGGCAGCATCAGAGAAGAGCGGGGGCGAGCGAGCGCGGCAGCGTGCTGAGCTGACCACACGCTCGTGCACCATGGCCTATTGCTTGCGGTTACCCGCACGGGCGCCATGTGTTTTCAATTATCGCGCCCGCGTCTGGGCACGATAATTGGAAACAGATGGCGGCCGTGCGGGTAACCGCACGGAAAAGGCCATTGTGCACGAGCGTGTGGTCAGCTTTTAAAACCACCTACATAAAGTATCGCAGAGTAGCGCATGCGCGCTACTCTAGGCTCGACCTAAAAATCTATTTGATTATTTAGGAGTTCAGAGCTTCCATTAGATTGTTGCCACTGGCAGAGAATGAAAGGGATAGTCAGTGGGAGAGAACTCAAACCAGGAATGTAAACCAACACACTCTGCCTGTGTGTCTTGAGCGTGGGACGCCACAGTCAAGCACACCACGGGTGTCGGCCTTCTTCCCAGAGAGCGAAGGTCACTGGCCAGAATGTAGGATACTGCACTGAGATGGAAAGCTTTCCTCCAAAGCCTCCTTGACACATCCAGGTAGCTTGGCTGCAGGGTTGCTGCCTTTTCCCTGGACGTGCGAACGTTGATTTTGTCAGGATAAAACATTTGATGATTAAACACAATCTAATAAAACTACCATACACTCTGTCTCACTACTCGCATTACTTTTAACAGGCATTGGCAAATACAATACTTTGCGCCTCTAAAATGCGAGCTCTGCTCTATTAGTTTGATAGTGTTTGGCAATAACTTATTATTTAAAAAAGTAAAGGAAAAAAAACTCAAAACACTTTAGGAAAATCAAACATATCTCGTGTATCTCAAAACTGTATAGGGTACACAATGTTTTCAGTCCTTTTAAGTGGCATGGTTTATCTCTCTTTTCAGAAGAAACTCTGAAGAAAATTTAAAAAGAATAAGAAAGTGGGGAAATGTAAAGGGAAACGGTTGGAAGGATACATTTGTTTTCCACAGGATTGATCCATATGGCCCCATCTAGTAGTCCAGGGATCAGTTGCCAGAAAAAGTGTTATGCTAAGTACAATTTCTGAATCGGACGCCAGCTCAGTGAGAGCAGCAGATAGCCCTTCCCCCATTGCCATAACAGCCTTTGTGTGCCAAAGCTTGTGCTTTCATGCAATATGGGGAATGCAGAAGATAAAACAAAAACAACCCTTGAAGTCTGCTCTTCAGCTATGTCTCAGCAAAAATATCCTTGTTGCCGTGTTTTAATAGACAAGTTGAGAGGCGTGGGGAGCAACAAGTTGGGTGGGGAGCAACAGCATGGGAGGGGTATTTGAGGGGGTAGCAGAACATGCATAAGTGAGAGCTAGAAGCACAAGTTACTAACTTGTGTAACAATATATCTGTAAGAGACAGTAGTTAGTGACAGATTCCTTACCTTAGAATATCCCCAGTGGATCCGGAAAGTTTTGCGTAGCAGTACCCCTGCGCGTCGGTAGGCGGCGTCGTGCGGCTCCGCGTCCGTCGTCGT
The DNA here is from genome assembly GCA_963921515.1 of Calotriton arnoldi. Classification (NCBI taxonomy): domain Eukaryota; kingdom Metazoa; phylum Chordata; class Amphibia; order Caudata; family Salamandridae; genus Calotriton; species Calotriton arnoldi. The sequence goes on from CAWUFW010006538.1 coordinate 548,538, forward strand.
GATCACCGGGATGACGTCGCGGCCAGTACTTAGACGCTGCCCATGCGCGCTGGCGTCAGTTCTGTACACGACTTTCCGTGCCAGAAACGCAGAGCCATGCAAGAAACTGACACTGGTGTCTGAAAACTAGAGCCCTGAAAGGGATGACCGTAACCCTAGAAATCAGTTCGCAGAACGGGGAGGATGGGTGGGGCGGTAAGGAATCTGTCACTAACTACTGTCTCTTACAGATATATCGTTACACAAGTTAGTAACTTGTGCATCTGAAAGAGACACATTAGTGACAGATTCCTTACCTTAGAATAGATACCCCAGCAATACCAACCCCGGTGGTGGGTCTGCGAACAAAGATCAGACAAGGAAGTCTCGGAGAACAGAACGGCTAAAGAAGCCGTATGTCCGGACTTGGCTGTCAAGGCAGTAATGCTTGGTAAACGTGTGCAGCGAGGCCCACGTAGCTGCCTGACAAATGTCCTGCAATGGGACACCACGTCCCAAAGCCGTGGTGGCGGCTGTCGCCCTGGTGGAATGGGCACGTAGCCAAACAGGGGGCTCCTTCTTAGACAAAGAATAGCAGGCTTTGATACACAAGACGACCCAGCGGGAGATGGTCCGCTTGTGTACCGCCCGACCGTTTTTTGGCGCCCACGTAGCTAACAAAGAGCTGGTCGTCCACCCGGAACTGTTGTGTGCGGTTCAGATAGAAAGAAATCGCACGTTTTGGGTCCAGACGGTGGAGCCTCTCTTCCTCTCTGGAAGGATGCGGAGACGGAAAGAAGGTGGGCAAAGTGATGGTCTGCCCAATGTGGAAGGCAGTAACCACCTTTGGCAAGAAGGACGGACGCGTCCTAAGAACAACCTTGTCTGGATGAACAGACAGAAAGGGGGCTTGCAAGAAAGAGCCTGGAGCTCACCCACCCGCCGAGCGGAGGTGATAGCCACCAGAAAGGCTGTCTTCAGAGTGAGAAGACGAAGAGGACAGTTATGGAGAGGCTCAAAGGGAGCGCACATTAAAAAGGTAAGAACCAAGTTCAAGTCCCACTGAGGCATCACAAACGGAACAGGAGGGAAAAGGTGTGTAATGCCTTTAAGAAACCTGTTAACAGGGTACTTGAAAAGGGAGGGCTGATCAGGAAGCCTGAGGAAGGCCAAGATTGCACAAAGGTAGCCCTTGATGGTACCCAGGGCAGAACCCTGTTGGGCCAGAGAAAGAAGGAACAGAAGAACCTCAGAAAGAGGGGCAGAAAGGGTATTCACAGCCTTTGCTGTGCACCATGCCACAAACTTGTTCCACCTGCAGGCGTATGCCACCTTAGTGGAGGGACGCCTGGCTGCCAGAATCCCATCACAAACTTTGGGAGGCAAGTCGAAAGGAATCAACTGCCGTCGCTCAATCTCCATGCAAGGAGGTGGAGACTGGACAGGTTCGGGTGGAGGACCGTCCCCTGCTGCTGCGACAGAAAATCCTCCCGAAGAGGCAGACGGATCGGGGGATCGACGCTCATACTGAGTAGCTCGGGATACCAAACTCTTCGAGCCCAGTCCGGAGCCACAAGAATGACTTGGGCCCGGTCGCGCCGAATCCTCTTCAACACTCTGGGCAGAAGTGGTATAGGCGGAAAGGCGTACAACAGACCGCAACTCCACTCGCGACGAAAAGCGTCGCCGAGCGAGTGCCGCCTTGGAAATTCCAACGCGCAGAATTGCTGACATTGCGCGTTCTCTTCGGTGGCGAATAGATCTAACCAAGGCTCTCCCCACTGTAGAAAGAGTCCTTGCGCCACCTCCGAGTGAAGACGCCATTCGTGATCCATCATGCACCTGCGGCTGAGTTCGTCCGCCCTCGCGTTCAGGGAACCTGCCAGGTGTTGAACCATCAGGAATATGCCCTGATGTTCCAGCCATGTCCAGAGACGCAGAGCCTCCTGACAAAGGGTCCACGACCCCACCCCGCCTTGTTTGTTGCAGTACCACATGGCGGTGGTGTTGTCTGTGAACACCTGCACTACCTTCCCCTTGACAGAGGGAAGGAATGCCTTTAGTGCAAGTCGGATCGCCCGGAGCTCCAGAAGGTTGATATGGAGCCGGGACTCCACCGGAGACCAGAGGCCTCTGATCTCCGCCTCTCCCATGTGACCGCCCCATCCCAGAAGGGACGCGTCCGTCACAACTGTATGCTCTGGCTGGGGAAGGGAGAGGGATCTGCCCATGACCCATTGCCGGTTCGAGAGCCACCACTGCAACTGTTGTGCAGTTCCCTCCAAGATCTGGACGTAATCGGACTGGTTCCCCTGATGCTGCGCCCACTGGAACTTCAGGTCCCACTGCAGAGCCCGCATATGCCATCTGGCATGATCAACCAGCAGGATGCAGGAGGCCATGAGGCCCAGCAGCCTCAGGGTCATCCGTACCGAAACCCAGGATAGAGGCTGAAAGATCGGAATCATAGCCTGAATATCCCGGACTCGCCGTTTGGGAGGATAGGCCCGAAACTGCGTTGTGTCCAGAACCGCTCCGATGAAAAGGAGCTGTGGAGAAGGAAACAGGTGCGTCTTCGGCACATTGATGGAGAACCCCAGCGAATGCAGGAGTCCGGCCGTAGTCTGGAGGTGGGAGACGACTGCCTGGGACGAGCACGCCTTCAGCAGCCAGTCGTCGAGGTAGGGGAAGACTGGAACCCCTGACCGGCGCAGATGAGCTGCGACCACCGCCATCACCTTCGTGAACACCCCAGGGGCGCTGGTAAGGCCAAAGGGAAGCACGGTGAACTGAAAGTGCTCGAGGCCTACCGTGAACCGCAGGTAACGCCGGTGGGCCTGCAGGACGGGGATGTGAAAATATGCGTCCTGCAAGTCCAACGCTACCATCCAGTCTCCAGGGTCGAGGGCAGTCAAGACCTGAGCTAGGGTGAGCATCTTGAACTTCTCCTTCCGGAGGAAGCGATTGACGTTCCGGAGGTCCAAGATAAGACGCATGTCCTCCTTGTCCTTTTTGGGCACCAGAAAGTAGTGGGAATAACAACAACGCCCTACTTCTGGGGTCGGAACGCGCTCGATGGCCCCCTTGGCCAAGAGGGCCGCAACTTCCTGACGAAGAAGTGCCAAATGGTCCCCCGACATGCGGTGGTGCTGAGGTGGCATGGCTGGAGGGGTAGTCTCGAAGGGGAGGGAGTAGCCCCTTCGGACAATGTCCAAAACCCACGGAAGGTGATGGCGAACCCTGCCCCCCCACTGGCGTGCTGTGGACTGGAAAGGACGGACTAGGAGGGTTTGGAGGCCGCGGACGGGGCGGAGGTGGTGGCCTGACTCGCTCGCTGGTTACCCGACCCGCCTTGGCGGGAGCCACGTCCTCGGCCGCGCAAAGGCGTCTGCTGCGCGGGCCGGTGGCTGGGCAGTGGACGTGACTGGGCGCCTCTTCCGTGGCCACGAAAGGGGCGAAAAGCAGACTGCTGCGGAGGGCGCGAGGCCCAAAGACTTGGCCGTAGCCCGCGAGTCCTTAAAGCGCTCCAGCGCGCTGTCTGCCTTATTGCCAAAAGGCGGATACCATCAAAGGGCATGTCCATAAGGGTGTTTTGGACATCGCCCGAGAAACCAGTGGTCCTCAGCCAGGCGTGACGGCGCAGCGCCACTGTCGTAGCAAGCGATCTGCCTAGCGAGTCAGCGGTGTCTAGGCCACATCTGATCGTGAACTTCGCTGCGTCCCTCCCTTCTGCAATAGCGCGGGAGAGAAGTGTCTGGACCTCCTCAGGACACTGGAGCAGCACTTGCGCCACCGAATCCCACAGAGAGTGGGAGTACCGGCCCAAAAGGCAAGCGGTGTTCACGGACCACAAGCCAGCACTGGAGGAAGAAAAAACCTTCTTCCCAAATCGGTCCAGTTTTTTGGATTCCCTATCCGGCGGAGCCGTAGGGAAGGCGCTCTGAGAGGCAGAGGCTTGGACAACCAAGCTCTCGGGTGGGGTGTTGGGAGAGGAACAGAGGGTCGCCCGGGGCCGGGCGATGGCGTCGGGCTACGTTCCTGTCCACAGGAGCCCCTGTGGTGGGGCTGGACCAGGTGCCCAAAAGAACGTCCGAAAGTGCGTCGTTGAACGGCAGCAGTGGCTCCGAAGAGGTAGCCGCCGGCTGAAGCACTTCTGTCAGGAGGTTAGTCCTGACAGCCACCGTAGGGAGCTCGAGGCGCAAGGCCGCAGCCGCCCTACGCAACACCGTTGCATAATTTGCTCCCTCCTCCGTAGCCACGGAAGGAGGAGACAGCATGCCAAGGTCCGGAGAGGTGTCCAGACCACCTGCATCCCCTAGTTCAGTGGTTCCCAAACTTTTTCCACCTGCGGCTCCCTTGACCTATTGGCTATTGACCGCGGCTCCCCATTATGTTACTTTTTTTAGCGGGTGGGGAATGTAAGCCCGGCCTCTGGAGTACTTCCATTTTATTCCCTGAAAATAATTGGCATGAAGCTGATGAAGGTATTATAATCATAGATGTAACAAAATAAAAGTATAACAGTTGTTTAATTAAAAAAAACTTGATTTGGTTAAGTCAGAAAGAATACTCTTCAGCACTGTGGTTTAAATGTGGAATATTTTTTTAAATCTTTGTTTTTAAAAATTTGGCACTAGCATTCGGTGCTCTCCTACAAATCATTTTAGTTGTTAAGGAGCCACTTTTGATATATACGAATGCTGCTCCACTAATCTTATTAGCCATGTGTCCACATTAGTAAAGTTTTGGTGTTCTACATATATTTATCATTTCTCTCATATCACTTCTTGTGTTGATGTCAAGTATGTTAATTAGTTCTCACTTTTAATGCGTCTTACAATTTGAGAACTCTGCAACTGTTGATTTGGTATTGCAAAATGTGACGGATTGGATCTATAGCACAAGTTACTAACTTGTGTAACGATATATCTGTAAGAGACAGTAGTTAGTGATAGATTCCTTACCTTAGAATATCCCCAGGCGTCAGGCTGGATCCGGAAAGTTTTGCGTAGCAGTACCCTTTGCGCGTCGGTAGGCGGCGCCGTGCGGCTCCGCGTCCGTCGTCGGCGTCGTGATCGCCGGGATGACGTCGCGGGCAGTACTTAGGCGCCGCCCCTGCGCGCTGACGTCAGTTCTGTACACGACTTTCCGCGCCAGGAACGCAGAGCCATGCAAGAAGCTGACACAGGTGTCTGAAAAATACTAGGGCCCTGAAAGGGATGTCCTTAACCCTAGAAATCAGTTCGCAGAACGGGGAGGATGGGTGGAGCGGTAAGGAATCTATCACTAACTACTGTCTCTTACAGATATATCGTTACACAAGTTAGTAACTTGTGCATCTGAAAGAGACACGTTAGTGATAGATTCCTTACCTTAGAATAGATACCCCAGCAATACCAACCCCGGTGGTGGGTCTGCGAACAAAGATCAGACAAGGAAGTCCTGGAGGACAGAACGGCCAAAGAAGCCGTCCCTCCGGACCTGACTGTCAAGGCAGTAATGCTTTGTAAACGTGTGCAGCGAGGCCCACGTAGCTGCCTGACAGATAACCGGCAGCGGAACACCGCGGCCCAAGGCCGTGGTAGCAGCCGTTGCCCTGGTGGAATGGGCACGCAGCCCAACAGGAGGCTCCTTCTTAGCCAAAGAATAGCAGGTCTTGATGCACAAGGTAACCCAGCGGGAGATGGTCCTCTTGTGCACCGCCCGACCTTTTGGCGCCCACGTAGCCAACAAAGAGCTGGTCATCCACCCGGAAGTGTGTTGTGCGGTCAATATAGAAAGAGAGCGCACGTTTTGGGTCCAGACGGTGGAGCCTCTCTTCCTCTCTGGAAGGATGCGGAGGCGGAAAGAAGGTGGGCAAAGTGATGGTCTGCCCAATGTGGAAAGCAGTAACCACCTTTGGCAAGAAGGACGGACGCGTCCGAAGAACAACCTTGTCTGGATGAACAGACAGAAAGGGAGGTTTGCAAGATAGAGCCTGGAGCTCACTCACCCGCCGAGCGGAGGTGATGGCCACCAGAAAGGCTGTCTTCAGAGTCAGAAGACGAAGAGGACAGTTATGCAGAGGCTCAAAGGGAGCGCACATTAAAAGGTAAGAACCAAGTTCAAGTCCCACTGAGGCATTACAAACGGAACAGGAGGGAAGAGGTGAGTAATGCCTTTTAAGAACCTGTTAACAACAGGGGACTTGAAAAGGGAGGGCTGATCAGGGAGCCTGAGGAAGGCCGAGATAGCACAAAGATAACCCTTGATGGTACCCAGGGCAGAACCCTGTTGGGCCAGAGAGAGAAGGAACAGAAGTACCTCAGAAAGAGGGGCAGAAAGGGGATCCACAGCCTTTGCTGTGCACCATGCCACAAATTTGTTCCACCTGCAGGCGTATACCACCTTAGTGGAGGGACGCCTGGCTGCCAGAATCACATCACAAACTTCGGGAGGCAAGTCGAAAGGAATCAACTGCCGCCGCTCAATCTCCACGCAAGCAGGTGTAGACTGGACAGGTTCGGGTGGAGGACCGTCCCCTGCTGCTGCGACAGAAGATCCTCCCGAAGAGGCAGACTGATCGGGGATCTATGCTCATATTGAGTAGCTCGGGATACCAAACTCTTCGAGCCCAGTCCGGAGCCACAAGAATGACTTGGGCCCGGTGGTGCCGAATCTTCTTCAACACTCTGGGTAGAAGTGGTATAGGCGGAAAGGCGTACAACAGACCGCAACTCCACTCGCGACGAAAAGCGTCGCCGAGCGAGTGCCGCCTTGGAAATTCCAACGCGCAGAACTGATGACATTGCGCGTTCTCTTCGGTGGCGAATAGATCTAACCAAGGCTCTCCCCACTGTAGAAAGAGTCCTTGCGCCACTTCCGAGTGAAGACGCCATTCGTGATCCATTATGCACCTGCGGCTGAGTTCGTCCGCCCTGGCGTTCAGAGAACCTGCCAGGTGTTGAACCATCAGGAACATGCCCTGATGTTCCAGCCATGTCCAGAGGCGCAGAGCCTCCTGACAAAGGGTCCAAGACCCCACCCCGCCCTGTTTGTTGCAGTACCACATGGCGGTGGTGTTGTCTGTGAACACCTGCACTACCTTCCCTTTGACAGAGGGAAGGAATGCCTTGAGTGCAAGCCGGATCGCCCGGAGCTCCAGAAGGTTGATATGGAGCCGGGACTCCGCCGGAGACCAGAGGCCTCTGATCTCCGCCTCTCCCATGTGACCGCCCCATCCCAGAAGGGACGCGTCCGTCACAACTGTATGCTCTGGCTGGGGAAGGGAGAGGGATCTGCCCATGACCCATTGCCGGTTCGAGAGCCACCACTGCAACTGTTTTGCAGTCCCCTCCGAGATCTGGACGTGATCGGACAGGTTGCCCTGGTGCTGCGCCCACTGGAACTTCAGGTCCCACTGCAGAGCCCGCATATGCCATCTGGCATGATTGACCAGCAGGATGCAGGAGGCCATGAGGCCCAGCAGCCTCAGGGTCATCCGTACCGAAACCCAGGATAAAGGCCGAAAGATCGGAATCATAGCCTGAATATCCCGGACTCGCCGTTCGGGAGGATAGGCCCGAAACTGCGTCGTGTCCAGAACTGCTCCGATGAAAAGGAGCTGTGGAGAAGGAATTAGATGCGACTTCGGCACATTGATGGAGAACCCCAGCGAGTGCAGGAGTTCGGCCGTAGTCTGGAGGTGGGAGACGACTGCCTGGGACGAGCCCGCCTTCAGCAGCCAGTCGTCGAGGTAGGGGAAGACTGAAACCCCTGCCCGGCGCAGATGAGCTGCGACCACCGCCATCACTTTCGTGAACACCCGAGGGGCACTGGTAAGGCCAAAGGGGAGCACGGTGAACTGAAAATGCTCGGGGCCTACCGTGAACCGAAGGTAACGCCGGTGGGCCGGCAGGACGGGGATGTGGAAATACGCGTCCTGCAAGTCCAACGCTACCAACCAGTCTCCAGGGTCGAGGGCAGTCAAGACCTGAGCTAGGGTGAGCATCTTGAACTTCTCCTTCCGGAGGAAGCGATTGACGTTCCGGAGGTCCAAGATAGGACGCATGTCCTCCTTGTCCTTTTTGGGCACCAGAAAGTAGTGGGAGTAGCAACCACGCCCTACTTCTGGGGTCGGAACATGCTCGATGGCCCTCTTGGTCAAGAGGGCCGTGACTTCCTTCCGTAGAAGCACCAAGTGATCCCCTGACATGCGGTGGAATTGAGGTGGCATGGCTGGGGGGTGGTCTCGAAGGGAGGGAGTAGCCCTTCGGACAATGTCCAAGACCCACCTGTCCGAGGTGATGGTGCGCCAGTGGGGAAGGTGATGGCGGACCCTGCCCCTACTGGCGTGCCGTGCACCTGAAAGGAGGGACTAGGAGGGCTTGGAGGCCGCGGACGGGTTGGAGGTGGTGGCCTGACCCGCACGCTGGTTGCCCGATCCGCCACGGCGGAATCCACGTCCTCGGCCACGCGAAGACGCCTGCTGCGCGGGCCGGTGGCTGGGCTGCTGACGTGAAGGGGCGCCCCTACCGTGGCCACGATAGGGGCGAAAAGCAGAAGGCAGCGGAGGGCGTGTAGCAGAAAGGCCCAGGGACTTTGCAGTAGCCCGTGAGTCCTTAAAGCGCTCCAGCGCATGGTCTGCTTTGGACCCAAAAAGACCGACTCCATCAAAGGGCATGTCCATGAGAGTATTCTGGACATCCCCTGAAAACCAGTGGTTCTCAGCCAGGCGTGGCGCCGGAGCGCCACCGTCGTTGCAATCGACCTGCCCAGCGAGTCGGCGGTGTCAAGGCCACAACGGATAGTGTATTTGGCCGCATCCCTTCCTTCCGCAATGGCGCGGGAAAGCAGTGCCTGGACCTCCTCAGGGCACTGGGGCAAAACATCCGCCACCGAATCCCACAGGGAGTGGGTATATCGGCCCAAAAGACAAGCGGTGTTAACGGACCGCAAGCCAGCACTGGAGGAAGAAAAACCTTTCTTCCCAAACTGATCCAGGCGTTTGGATTCCCTATCCGGAGGAGCGGTAGGGAAGGCGGTTTGGGAAGCGGAGGCTTGGACAACCAAGCTCTCAGGAGTGGGGTGGACAGAAAGAAACAGGGGTCGCCCGGAGCGGGGCGATGGCGTCGTGACACGTTCCGATCCACAGGAGCCCCTGTGTTGGGCTTGGACCAGGCGCCCAAAAGAACGTCAGTGAGGGCGTCGTTAAACGGCAGCACAGTCTCCGCAGAGGAGGCTGCCGGCTGAAGCACCTCTGTCAAGATGTTAGTGTTGACCGTCAAAGTAGGGAGCTGGAGACGTAAGGCCCCAGCAGCCCTACGCAACACCGTACCAAAATTGGCCCCCTCCTCTGTAGCCACGGGAGGAGACAGCATGCCAGTGTCAGGAGAAGTATCCAGACCACTGGCCTCCCTAGACTCTCTGTCCAGTCCTCATCATACTGACAGTTGCGTGTCAGAGGGTCATCAGACCCCTCCCAGTCCTCCTGGTCCTCCTCTGGTTCAAAATAAGGAGGAGGAGGGACATTTGGGACCCAAGGTCCCATCGGCGCCGGAGCCGGCGTCGAGCGACGTCGCTCCGGGTCCATGTCCGGAGCCGGAAGGAACTGGGGACGACGCCGCCCGGAGCCCAGGGCGGCGTCGAGAACGGCACCGGAGACATCGGCGCCGGCGGAGGTGTCGTGAGGTCGACCGGCGTCGATGGGGGTTGTGGAGCCGGGATCGAGGCCGGGGCCGAAGCCGGAGCCGGGATCGAGGCTGGAGGCTCGGGCGACGCCGGGGCCGGAGCCGCCGGCGACGCCGGAGCAACCCCATCAGGGCCCGCGGGGCCCGAAGGCGCACCGGAGGGGCCTGAAGGCCCGAAGAGGCGGGCCATGGCCGACAGGAACTCCTGTACCTTGGCCGGATCCGCCCCCGAACCCGGGAAGGGCGGGTATGACGGGGGCGACTCCACAGGCAAGTCCGGGGCCGCGGGGGCGGGGACGGTGCCGGGAGGGGCCTCAGCCGAGTCGCGAGACCGGCGAGGCGAAGTCCGAGAGCGACGATGCTTCTTGGACTTCTTGTGCTTAGACTTACCGGACGAAGAAGTCGACGACCGGTGTGCACTCCGCGAGCGACCCCTGGACCTCTCACGCGACCGGGGCTTCCGCGGAGCCGAATGCCGGGCCTCGAGGAGCTTTCGAGACCGCTCTCGCAAAGCTTTCGGGTTGAGGGCCTGGCATTCGGGACAAGACTCGGTGTCGTGGCCTCGGCCGAGGCAGAAGAGACACTCCCAATGCGGGTCGGTGACGGACATCATCCGCGCACAGGCGCCGCATCGCTTGAAGCCGGGCATCCCTACGACACCTTAAAGTTGGAAAAACCAGTGAAAAAATCACCAAAAAGTATGGTCAAAAATTGACCAGGGCACTGCTCTTCCCGGATCTGCGCTTGCTGGCGCGGAAAAAGAAGAACTGACGTCAGCGCGCAGGGGCGGCGCCTAAGTACTGCCCGCGACGTCATCCCGGCGATCACGACGCCGACGACGGACGCGGAGCCGCACGACGCCGCCTACCGACGCGCAAGGGTACTGCTACGCAAAACTTTCCGGATCCAGCCTGACGCCTGGGGATATTCTAAGGTAAGGAATCTATCACTAACGTGTCTCTTTCAGATAACCCACCCAAGGGTTAAACTAGACCGAGTGACAAGGAGCGGTGGGTTTCTTTAGTGAAAGAACGAAGGCTACAGTTATGCAGTTTACATAAGCAGCAGCTCTTGAGATTTCGAATATACACAGGAAATGCACAAAACTGCTGTTAAAGTAAAACCTAAACTACAGACTTTAGAGGTTGGGGAGAAATACGATTGATTTCATAGTTTTTGGAGAACAATCAAAAAGCATACACTTCTACCAACTTCCAGGTTTCAAGAATGGAGGTGGAGATTGCTGGAGAATGACAAGTGGAAGTACAGAGGCATCTGTACAATGCTTAAGTCCCAATCTTTGTACGAGTTGGTGATGGTAAAACAAATCATACAAGCAACATTTAAAAATATAACGAAGCAAGACAGCTATCCCAAAACGGCGCTACTTTAATAGTTTTAAACTCACCTGTGAGCCTGTGGTGGCTGCAAGCTTGAAGACAGTCTTTTCGACCAGGTCAGCAGCAGGTAGAGGCTGATCAGGAATTACATCAGAACCTAAGCAAGATATCTTACAAGCTAAAACTAGAGACTTAACAGGATCTGCACCCTGTTTAGCTTCTCCTTAAGTACAGCTTGAGAGGCAGGTACCACTGCAACACCCTCCTTGAATCTCCACTGGAGTGCCTCATTCCATGTCTATTTAATTCTAGGTACGAGCCAGGTAGTTGGGAATTGTTACTGAGCGATCTTCATACAGAAGATAAGTGGGACTAGTAAGAAGACCCACTATATATGACCTCGGCTGCTCGTTGCAGGTCACATTTTCTTTTAAAAAAAAGTGTGGGTTACTATATACAAGAATAATTAGAAATATGTGTGTCCTTAAAGTGCAGAAATATCAGGAACTCAGACAAAGCAAAGGGCAAATAATTTCTAGTTGCTGCAATTTTTGAAGGTTTCCAGGAAGCACTTGGAGGCCAAGTTTCAAGTGAACTCCTGCTGAGGATATTGTCACGCTTGAATCACTTTTACCCACAGACCACGATGCAATCCAACCTGTAAATTAAGTCTCAAAGCAACAGAGTTCCCAAATGCACACGTAGCTTTCTTTTAGCTAATGATCTCATGAGTCATTCATGAAGAGGAGACGACTAAGAATAATAAGATATTTCCTCATCAATTTCATACGTTCGTAACTTCAATAAACTCACTTAATGGCTCAGTTACTTGTTATATAATTTAAACAGCCGTCCCTTTGTGTGTGTGTTTATATTTCCTCATCGCTCATAGTTTGTGTAAACTGCGTCAAAATCTGACATACAGGAGCAGTTAATGTGCTATTTTGCATGTCACACTGCCATCTAGCGGTACAAGAGGGAGTTTCATCTACCTTTAACAAAACATTTTACATAGCGAGCTTACAAAATGCAAATAATTGCACAAGCCGGGATATTGACGTATTGTGTCACGGCGCCCCTGGCTATTTTTGGGGGCGCACCAGGGCGCCGCGGCGCACAGATTGGGAACCACTGCCCTAGTTCCTCAGCCCAGTCCTGATAAGGCTCACACTGAGCTGTGAGAGGGTCTTCCGACCCCTCCCAGTCCTCCTCGTCCTCCAAAACAGGTGAAAAGTAAGGAGGAGGGACATGAGGGGAAAAAGGGTCCCATCGGCGTCGGAATCGGCGTCGAGCGACGTCGATCCGGCTCCGTGTCCGGTGCCGAGGAGAATCTGGGGACGGCGCCGTACGGGGCCTCGGACGGCGCCGTACGGGGCCTCGGACGGCGCCGTGAATGGTACCGGTGAGGGCGGCGCCGGTGGAGGTGTGGTTAGGTCAACCGGCGTCGACCGGGATCCAGGCCTGGATCCGAGGGGGTCCTGCGGCGCCGGAGCCGCCGGAGACACCGGGGCCGGAGCCGCCGGTGGTGCCGAAGGAGGACTCCCACTGGGGCCCACGGGGCCCGTAGGCGCACCGGGGGAACCCTTAGGTCCGAAGAGGCGGGCCATGGCCGACAGGAACTTCTGTATCTCGGCCGGAGTCGACGTCGGACCCGGAGGAGGCGGGTAGGCCGGCGTCGGCTGCGCGGGCACCCCCGGAGCCGCAGGGCGGCACCGTCTGGACCCTCGGCCGGTTCGTGAGACCGGCGAGGGGAGGTCTTAGAGCGACGCTTCTTAGACCTCTTGTGCTTCGCCTTACCTGAAGACGAAGCCTTCGACCCCGACGAATGACGACGGCTCCGCGACCGGCCCCTCGACCTCTCACGGGAACGGGGCCTCGAGGAGCTTTCGAGACCGCTCTCGCAAAGCCTTCGGGGCGAGGGACCGACACTCGGGGCACGACTGGGTGTCGTGGCCGCGCCCCAGGCAGAAGAGACACTCACGGTGCGGATCCATAATCGACATCATGCGATTACAGACTCCGCATGGCTTGAAGCCGGGCATCCCTACTGACACCTTTGGAGTCGAACAACTCGAAAAACTTGGAAAAAAGTCACAAAAATACTCAGTCAAAAAATGACTGGGGCACTGCTCAATCCGGATCTGCGCTTACTGGCGCGGAATAAGGAAGAACTGACGCCAGCGCGCATGGGCGGCGTCCAAGTACTGGCTGCGACTTCATCCCGGCGATCACGACGCCGAACGCGGAGCCGCACGACGCCGCCTACCGACGCGCAGGGGTACTGCTACGCAAAACTTTCCGGATCCAGCCTGACGCCTGGGGATATTCTAAGGTAAGGAATCTGTCACTAACGTGTCTCTTTCAGATCACACATGCACTCTCATGGAGTGCTGAATGAAAAAAAGTAGTTCCCTAAATGTGAGCAGTGGAAGGACACAAGTCAGCCAAGCAAAAGGATTGTTAAAAGACCATGCTCCAGGGAAGGAAAACAACACAAGAAGAGGAAGGCAAGTCAAGAATATGAAGCAAACAAATAAGAGTGGTAATAAATCCAACCAATGGTAAGCAATGGGAGGGGCTGTAAGTTCACAATTGGTCTTTTGCAACCAGACAAGCTGTCTGGTAGGCCCGGCCTAAAAATGAATCAATTAATAACCCCTTAATAAACATCTTAGAAACACAATGCAGTAAAATAAGAAAGAATGTGTAAATTATCTCCAATGTTCCAAAGAAATTAAATCAAACAACTGGCTGCCTGGAGGGATTTTTGGCAGCCTGTGAACAGGTTCCTTCAAGAAAACTATTTTAGGCTGTCCTGGCCAATTTTGCTCAAAGATACCAATAGAAGAACGTTGTCTTTATAAAGTGCTTAACACCAGTCCAAGCCATTTCTAAATGCTGCAAGTTCCTGGTGCTTGACATTTAAGGAAATGCCTCAGGTATATGACAGCAGGTCAGACATGGGGCGAAGAAGAGTGATGGCATGATAAGGGTTCTCATCTTTGAGCCCTCCTGTAGATTCAGGTCTCTTTTTGCATTATTTCTTGCAATAAGCTGAATAAATGGATATTAACAGTCAGTGAAAGAAGATTTATCCCAGTTCCTACTGTTCGCATTCAAAATAATTTGTTCTCCTGATATTTTGCAGTTGTGATTAGGGAAAGCCACCAGGACCAATATCCAATTGTGGTCTGAGAAGGGTCAGCACAACAGTTCATACAGAAGTTACTTGATCACGTTCACACCTGATTTGCAATTATTAAAAAAGCAGCTTTTCATCTATGCTCCACTTTTGCACCAGGACAAAGTATTATGTTCACAACAATGTTTTAACTATATGCCAGTTATACTTGAATGTTAACTGTATTCAGCCAATATGTTTCACTTCATGGCTTCTATGTGACTGCAAGCTTTGTAAATGCCTAAGGATTCATACTCTCATTTTTGGGGCATTGGGACCAATGTTTCATAAATTAGTTTACCTCTTAAAGATTTCTATCTTGTACACCGGGTCTCAATTTTTCTGTTATCAAAACATCACTAAATACGCAGACAGCAGAGTGTGCCTCGAACAGCCCTCTCTTCTCGGGACGAGGCAGCGTCAGCACAAGTGAAGCGCTGGACAGCAGAGACGGCAGCATCAGAGAGGAGCGGGGCGAGCGAGCGGCGACAGCGTAGCTGAGCTGACCACACGCTCGTGCACCATGGCCTGTTGCTTGCGGTTACCAGCACGGGCGCCATGTGTTTTCAATTATCGCGCCCGCGTCTGGGCACGATAATTGGAAACAGATGGCGGCCGTGCGGGTAACCGCACGGAAAAGGCCATTGTGCACAAGCGTGTGGTCAGCTTTTAAAACCACCTACATAAAGTCTCGCAGAGCAACGCATGCGCGCTACTCTAGGCTCGACCTAATAAGAAAAAGGTCCCCACAAGGGAATATATATGTCTGAAGCTAAAAAGCTCCACCAGGAGCAGGTACATAGGTAATCCTTCTTATCATCTGATACAAAATCTCTTGAGCATGGTGCTCATCCTCAGAGAACAACAACCTATACAATAGGCACTAAACTGCCTGTAGGGTTCACAAAAGAAACACCTGTCCTTGACAGCGTTAAACAATAATACCTGAAGAAAACAGAACATCACACTCTGGTGTGCCATCAGTGAACAAAAGTAAAGACTACCAAAAATTGGTCATATTTTGTAAGAAATCAAAGACCAACTCCCCTTACATCACCTAGTCACGGGGCAAGAAAGTGGTAGACAGAAATAAAGACAGAACTAAGGCTCCGCACCACCTTTCTTTTGCGGAATGCCGAAGAGCTGAATCAGCCTGCGCCTCAAATAGATGAGTACCACCAAAAGGGCATGCCAACCAGTGTCTGTTAAACTGGCTCTGAGAACCCAGAGGTGCGCAACCAAGCGTTGTGACTAGGCGCTACAGGGGAGGCCATAGCCCTAGGGACAATCAGTGGTATCCATACCACAACGTATAAGAAGTTTAGCTGCCTGCTGTCCATCACATAGCAAGAGAGCAGTAGCGGCACGACTCTCCTCCGGAATGGATGGTAAGATATTTGCCAATGGATCCCACAAAGCATGGGTGAAACAAGCAAGTACACAAGAAGTATTGGTGCACCTCAAAGCTAAACTGATGGAGGCAAAAATGTGCCTGCCACAAGTATCCAGTCGTTATGCCTCCCTATCTGCAGGGGTACCCAGAACAGAACCAATATTTTGTAAAGCCAAAGTAGTCCGAACCACAAAACTTTGCGGAGTAGGATGTTTCATAAAACAGGCTGAGTCATCAAGGGCCAGACGACCTCTATGAGAAATGGAACGCTCAATAGGAGGGCCCGTTTCTGGTTTGACCAGGCCCCTAACAGTATGTTTGATAAAGCTTTGCATTAGGAAAGCACTGACTCTTCTTCGGACTGACTCTGGTCAGGAGTGTGGAATTTAATGCACAAGTTACTAACTTGTGTAACGATATATCTGTAAGAGACAGTAGTTAGTGATAGATTCCTTACCTTAGAATATCCCCAGGCGTCAGGCTGGATCCGGAAAGTTTTGCGTAGCAGTACCCTTGCGCGTCGGTAGGCGGCGTCGTGCGGCTCCGCGTCCGTCGTCGGCGTCGTGATCGCCGGGATGACGTCGCGGGCAGTACTTAGGCGCCGCCCTGCGCGCTGACGTCAGTTCTGTACACGACTTTCCGCGCCAGGAACGCAGAGCCATGCAAGAAGCTGACACAGGTGTCTGAAAAATACTAGGGCCCTGAAAGGGATGTCCTTAACCCTAGAAATCAGTTCGCAGAACGGGGAGGATGGGTGGGCGGTAGGAATCTATCACTAACTACTGTCTCTTACAGATATATCGTTACACAAGTTAGTAACTTGTGCATCTGAAAGAGACACGTTAGTGATAGATTCCTTACCTTAGAATAGATACCCCAGCAATACCAACCCCGGTGGTGGGTCTGCGAACAAAGATCAGACAAGGAAGTCCTGGAGGACAGAACGGCCAAAGAAGCCGTCCCTCCGGACCTGACTGTCAAGGCAGTAATGCTTAGTAAACGTGTGCAGCGAGGCCCACGTAGCTGCCTGACAGATAACCGGCAGCGGAACACCGCGGCCCAAGGCCGTGGTAGCAGCCGTTGCCCTGGTGGAATGGGCACGCAGCCCAACAGGAGGCTCCTTCTTAGCCAAAGAATAGCAGGTCTTGATGCACAAGGTAACCCAGCGGGAGATCGTCCTCTTGTGCACCGCCCGACCTTTTCTGGCGCCCACGTAGCCAACAAAG
The DNA here is from genome assembly GCA_963921515.1 of Calotriton arnoldi. Lineage (NCBI taxonomy): Eukaryota > Metazoa > Chordata > Amphibia > Caudata > Salamandridae > Calotriton > Calotriton arnoldi. Next base: position 565,325 of record CAWUFW010006538.1, read on the forward strand.
AGCTGGTCATCCACCCGGAAGTGTTTTGTGCGGTCGATATAGAAGGAGAGCGCACGTTTTGGGTCCAGACGGTGGAGCCTCTCTTCCTCTCTGGAAGGATGCGGAGGCGGAAAGAAGGTGGGCAAAGTGATGGTCTGCCCAATGTGGAAAGCAGTAACCACCTTTGGCAAGAAGGACGGACGCGTCCGAAGAACAACCTTGTCTGGATGAACAGACAGAAAGGGAGGTTTGCAAGAAAGAGCCTGGAGCTCACTCACCCGCCGAGCGGAGGTGATGGCCACCAGAAAGGCTGCCTTTAGAGTCAGAAGACGAAGAGGACAGTTATGCAGAGGCTCAAAGGGAGCGCACATTAAAAAGGTAAGAACCAAGTTCAAGTCCCACTGAGGCATTACAAACGGAACAGGAGGGAAGAGGTGAGTAAGGCCTTTTAAGAACCTGTTAACAACAGGGGACTTGAAAAGGGAGGGCTGATCAGGGAGCCTGAGGAAGGCCGAGATAGCACAAAGATAACCCTTGATGGTACCCAGGGCAGAACCCTGTTGGGCCAGAGAGAGAAGGAACAGAAGGACCTCAGAAAGAGGGGCAGAAAGGGGATCCACAGCCTTTGCTGTGCACCATGCCACAAATTTGTTCCACCTGCAGGCGTATACCACCTTAGTGGAGGGACGCCTGGCTGCCAGAATCACATCACAAACTTCGGGAGGCAAGTCGAAAGGAATCAACTGCCGCCGCTCAATCTCCACGCAAGCAGGTGTAGACTGGACAGGTTCGGGTGGAGGACCGTCCCCTGCTGCTGCGACAGAAGATCCTCCCGAAGAGGCAGACGGATCGGGGGATCTATGCTCATATTGAGTAGCTCGGGATACCAAACTCTTTGAGCCCAGTCCGGAGCCACAAGAATGACTTGGGCCCGGTCGTGCCGAATCTTCTTCAACACTCTGGGTAGAAGTGGTATAGGCGGAAAGGCGTACAACAGACCGCAACTCCACTCGCGACGAAAAGCGTCGCCGAGCGAGTGCCGCCTTGGAAATTCCAACGCGCAGAACTGATGACATTGCGCGTTCTCTTCGGTGGCGAATAGATCTAACCAAGGCTCTCCCCACTGTAGAAAGAGTCCTTGCGCCACTTCCGAGTGAAGACGCCATTCGTGATCCATCATGCACCTGCGGCTGAGTTCGTCCGCCCTGGCGTTCAGAGAACCTGCCAGGTGTTGAACCATCAGGAACATGCCCTGATGTTCCAGCCATGTCCAGAGGCGCAGAGCCTCCTGACAAAGGGTCCAAGACCCCACCCCGCCCTGTTTGTTGCAGTACCACATGGCGGTGGTGTTGTCTGTGAACACCTGCACTACCTTCCCTTTGACAGAGGGAAGGAATGCCTTGAGTGCAAGCCGGATCGCCCGGAGCTCCAGAATGTTGATATGGAGCCGGGACTCCGCCGGAGACCAGAGGCCTCTGATCTCCGCCTCTCCCATGTGACCGCCCCATCCCAGAAGGGACGCGTCCGTCACAACTGTATGCTCTGGCTGGGGAAGGGAGAGGGATCTGCCCATGACCCATTGCCGGTTCGAGAGCCACCACTGCAACTGTTTTGCAGTCCCCTCCGAGATCTGGACGTGATCGGACAGGTTGCCCTGGTGCTGCGCCCACTGGAACTTCAGGTCCCACTGCAGAGCCCGCATATGCCATCTGGCATGATTGACCAGCAGGATGCAGGAGGCCATGAGGCCCAGCAGCCTCAGGGTCATCCGTACCGAAACCCAGGATAAAGGCCGAAAGATCGGAATCATAGCCTGAATATCCCGGACTCGCCGTGCGGGAGGATAGGCCCGAAACTGCGTCGTGTCCAGAACTGCTCCGATGAAAAGGAGCTGTGGAGAAGGAATTAGATGCGACTTCGGCACATTGATGGAGAACCCCAGCGAGTGCAGGAGGTCGGCCGTAGTCTGGAGGTGGGAGACGACTGCCTGGGACGAGCCCGCCTTCAGCAGCCAGTCGTCGAGGTAGGGGAAGACTGAAACCCCTGCCCGGCGCAGATGAGCTGCGACCACCGCCATCACTTTCGTGAACACCCGAGGGGCACTGGTAAGGCCAAAGGGGAGCACGGTGAACTGAAAATGCTCGGGGCCTACCGTGAACCGAAGGTAACGCCGGTGGGCCGGCAGGACGGGGATGTGGAAATACGCGTCCTGCAAGTCCAACGCTACCAACCAGTCTCCAGGGTCGAGGGCAGTCAAGACCTGAGCTAGGGTGAGCATCTTGAACTTCTCCTTCCGGAGGAAGCGATTGACGTTCCGGAGGTCCAAGATAGGACGCATGTCCTCCTTGTCCTTTTGGGCACCAGAAAGTAGTGGGAGTAGCAACCACGCCCTACTTCTGGGGTCGGAACATGCTCGATGGCCCTCTTGGTCAAGAGGGCCGTGACTTCCTTCTGTAGAAGCACCAAGTGATCCCCTGACATGCGGTGGAATTGAGGTGGCATGGCTGGGGGGTGGTCTCGAAGGGGAGGGAGTAGCCCTTCGGACAATGTCCAAGACCCACCTGTCCGAGGTGATGGTGCGCCAGTGGGGAAGGTGATGGCGGACCCTGCCCTCTACTGGCGTGCCGTGCACCTGAAAGGAGGGACTAGGAGGGCTTGGAGGCCGCGGACGGGTTGGAGGTGGTGGCCTGACCCGCACGCTGGTTGCCCGATCCGCCACGGCGGAATCCACGTCCTCGGCCACGCGAAGACGCCTGCTGCGCGGGCCGGTGGCTGGGCTGCTGACGTGAAGGCGCCCCTACCGTGGCCACGATAGGGGCGAAAAGCAGAAGGCAGCGGAGGGCGTGTAGCAGAAAGGCCCAGGGACTTTGCAGTAGCCCGTGAGTCCTTAAAGCGCTCCAACGCATGGTCTGCTTTGGACCCAAAAGACCGACTCCATCAAAGGGCATGTCCATGAGAGTATTCTGGACATCCCCTGAAAAACCAGTGGTTCTCAGCCAGGCGTGGCGCCGGAGCGCCACCGTCGTTGCAATCGACCTGCCCAGCGAGTCGGCGGTGTCAAGGCCACAACGGATAGTGTATTTGGCCGCATCCCTTCCTTCCGCAATGGCGCGGGAAAGCAGTGCCTGGACCTCCTCAGGGCACTGGGGCAAAACATCCGCCACCGAATCCCACAGGGAGTGGGTATATCGGCCCAAAAGACAAGCGGTGTTAACGGACCGCAAGCCAGCACTGGAGGAAGAAAAACCTTTCTTCCCAAACTGATCCAGGCGTTTGGATTCCCTATCCGGAGGAGCGGTAGGGAAGGCGGTTTGGGAAGCGGAGGCTTGGACAACCAAGCTCTCAGGAGTGGGGTGGACAGAAAGAAACAGGGGGTCGCCCGGAGCGGGGCGATGGCGTCGTGACACGTTCCGATCCACAGGAGCCCCTGTGTTGGGCTTGGACCAGGCGCCCAAAAGAACGTCCGTGAGGGCGTCGTTAAACGGCAGCACAGTCTCCGCAGAGGAGGCTGCCGGCTGAAGCACCTCTGTCAAGATGTTAGTCTTGACCGTCAAAGTAGGGAGCTGGAGACGTAAGGCCCCAGCAGCCCTACGCAACACCGTACCAAAATTGGCCCCCTCCTCCGTAGCCACGGGAGGAGACAGCATGCCAGTGTCAGGAGAAGTATCCAGACCACTGGCCTCCCTAGACTCTCTGTCCAGTCCTCATCATACTGACAGTTGCGTGTCAGAGGGTCATCAGACCCCTCCCAGTCCTCCTGGTCCTCCTCTGGTTCAAAATAAGGAGGAGGAGGGACATTTGGGACCCAAGGTCCCATCGGCGCCGGAGCCGGCGTCGAGCGACGTCGCTCCGGGTCCATGTCCGGAGCCGGAAGGAACCGGGGACGACGCCGCCCGGAGCCCAGGGCGGCGTCGAGAACGGCACCGGAGACATCGGGCGCCGGCGGAGGTGTCGTAAGGTCGACCGGCGTCGATGGGAGTTGTGGAGCCGGGATCGAGGCCGGGGCCGGAGCCGGAGCCGGGATCGAGGCTGGAGGCTCGGGCGACGCCGGGGCCGGAGCCGCCGGCGACGCCGGATCAACCCCACTCAGGGCCGCGGGGCCCGAAGGCGCACCGGAGGGGCCTGAAGGCCCGAAGAGGCGGGCCATGGCCGACAGGAACTCCTGTACCTTGGCCGGATCCGCCCCGAACCCGGGAAGGGCGGGTATGACGGGGGCGACTCCACAGGCAAGTCCGGGCCGCGGGGCGGGACGGTGCCGGGAGGGGCCTCAGCCGAGTCGCGAGACCGGCGAGGCGAAGTCCGAGAGCGACGATGCTTCTTGGACTTCTTGTGTCGAGACTTACCGGACGAAGAAGACTTCGACGCCGACGACCGGTGTGCACTCCGCGAGCGACCCCTGGACCTCTCACGCGACCGGGGCTTCGCGGAGCCGAATGCCGGGCCTCGAGGAGCTTCGAGACCGCTCTCGCAAAGCCTTCGGGTTGAGGGCCTGGCATTCGGGACAAGACTCGGTGTCGTGGCCTCGGCCGAGGCAGAAGAGACACTCCCAATGCGGGTCGGTGACGGACATCATCCGCGCACAGGCGCCGCATCGCTTGAAGCCGGGCATCCTACGACACCTGAAGGTGGAAAAAGACAGTGAAAAAATCACCAAAAGTATGGTCAAAAATTGACCAGGGCACTGCTCTTCCCGGATCTGCGCTTACTGGCGCGGAAAAAGAAGAACTGACGTCAGCGCGCAGGGGCGGCGCCTAAGTACTGCCCGCGACGTCATCCCGGCGATCACGACGCCGACGACGGACGCGGAGCCGCACGACGCCGCCTACCGACGCGCAAGGGTACTGCTACGCAAAACTTTCCGGATCCAGCCTGACGCCTGGGGATATTCTAAGGTAAGGAATCTATCACTAACGTGTCTCTTTCAGATAAAATACCTAATTGTCCATGAGGCAGGTTGCTTCATAAATCTACTTGTCCTGTAACAAAATCCACTTCTCCCTTTGGTGGCATGTAGTGCAGCGACAAAATATGGCAGCAATCTCATTATATAAGAGCTCTGATATAGCCTCTGATTATACCAGGGCTCATACCATAGTAGTGTTTGAATACTTGCAATCCCCTTATGTTCCCACGTTTCCGCAGATGTACATACTGGGGCTGAAAGTAGTGGTAAGCAATAGTTACAGGGTTAGAAGGCTCTTACGAGTCTGTGCAAACTAAGCCTGGGCGTAGTTTGCGTAGTAGCACTTCACGTAGCTACGTGAAGTACATTTTCAACTACACGTAGCTATGCACATTGCGTAGTGCGTAGCTGTGTGCTTGACTGCACTGTACAATAATTGCCAAAAGCATCTTGAACAGTGCAAGTTAAGATAAAATAAATATCTCTGTCTTTATATGCTAAAAATGCATATAGTTACTACACAAAAGTGAAAACAATAAATTAACAAGCAGTGAGAGAGGTGATGATTTTGGGATCCTCCTAACCTAGGGAGAGAACCAAGCAGATGCCTTGAAAACAAAAAACACATCTTTTGAAGCATTCAGTGGTGGTCCCATCCTCTTAGGACCACCCCAAGCACAGTTATTGGCAAAAATACAATCCCAACCAAAGGCCCTGCATACATTATGGGACGAGATTAGCAGTGGGCAGTGAATATTATAGTATCCAATATCAAAATAATTCTACAAAGAGCTGCAGTTCCACTAGTCGTTACTAGATGTCCCTCACGAGTCAAATGCAAAAGCTTCATGAAAGGGTTTCAATTCTTTTGCATTTGACTCGTGAGGGACATCTTGTAACGACTAGTGGAACTGCAGCTTGATGTATTAATAATTTCAATGCTTTTGCATTTGACTCGTGAGGGACATCTAGTAACGACTAGTTGAACTGCAGCTCTTTGTAGAATTATTTTGATATTGGACACTATAATATTCACTGCCCACTGCTAATCTCGTCCCATAATGCTTTTCAGGGCCTTTGGTTGGGATTGTATTTTTGCCCATAACTGTGCTTGGGGTGGTCCTTGGAGGAAGGGACCACCATTGAATCGTTCACATGATATGCTTTTTGTGTTCAAGGCATCTGCTTGGTCCTCCCCTAGGTTAGGGGACTCCAAAATCATCACCTCTCATTGCTTGATATTTTATTGTCAAAGTTCATTTTTGTGGAATTGGTTATATGCTTTTTAGCATAGAAAATTGCTTTATCAAAGCATTTGAAGGTGTTTATTTTACTGCTGCTACGCTACGTCAATTAGCACAGTTATTCACTCTGCTACGTGCAATTTGCGTAGTGCGTAGTAGCACAAACTTTGCATGCTCCGTGAGCGTAGCGAAGTATTATGCCCAGGGTTAGTGCAAACCTACTAACTTGCATGTTTTAAGGGTTTTCAACAACACTTCTATAATACTGAGAAATGTTGGAAATTTACTCCTGACAATGGCAGACGTAAACCTTCTTCCAGAGTTGGGAATAAAGTGGTTGGAGGGAAAGTGAGCTTGCAAACGCTCAGATTTTCGCATGAGCAAATCTACACATGCATATTTGCTCATGCTAAAATGCAGTTCACAAATTTTCTAGGAGTATCATTTCTTGTCCTACGTCTGTAAATTCTTGGGAATTCACGAAAGCTGTATAACTGCACTTAATGCAAGGACATATACCATGGGTGCACTTTTGAGACTAATAATTGGGCCCCTAATTTGGTCTGGCGTTGACCATGACCTTTTGCGTTTATCAAAATTCTGTCTGTATCTCTGTATCGGCTGGCTTCACTGTGAGTGACAGCATTCTGCTCTTTGACAAGGAGCAAATCGGCACACAAAGTAGTTTTGTTGTGTGCCAGTAACTACTGTGGCAGTGTGTGCTTTTTCAGACCAAAAACAATTTTTGCTTTTGCCAGTGTTTGTTATAATGGTGAGGGCCCGGCAGCTCCCACACCAATAAGGTTTTACAAAAACCATGCCAAAACAATTCACATATAGACAAAACTAAAAAGCTGACCACCAATTTCAGACCTACTGGTTTTGCCAATGCTTGTTTATTTGTTTCCCATAATCTTACTGAAACTGGTTACAATGATTTTCCATTACGAATATTTTTGGGAAATACTAGCATACATCAACACTCGTTACTAAATGATGCTGCAAAGAAATGGTACCTGAAATTTTACAGTAGTTTAGCGAAATGTTTTGTTTCCTGCTTTCATTTTTTTAATGAACATTTTATTTTGACAGCAAAGAATCATCAATCTTGCTTTCAAGCTTCTGCAAATATTTGCATCAAATCAGAGCATTCTGGGAGCATTATACATAGCCTCATATTGCTAAAGTTTGAAAACATGTGTACACATTTTTATATGGGACCACTGTCAGTAGTGCAGTCACAGCTTACAACATTTACCTAGAGCGCTTACCCTAATAATAAAGGCTTTCAATTAATGAACCATAAATACTTGAACATCATTAACATATGCACAAAAATATTACCTTAACTGCAGACAGTGACCTTCCCTGATCCATAATGTGGTACTGCAAACTGGCAGCCAAACGGTTTGTGCTGCAGGGGGTTGGGCCTACTTGTCCGAAGGACAAAATACACATGAAAACTTGTTGCCATTGACCCCAAACAATATGTCCTGGCCCTCGGGCTATAGGGATTCCACATTCCTGCTCTGATGCAAAGTGTCCAACTAAGGGTCCCTGAACACAGCCACAGATGGAAGTGGCATGCTTAAAACCTCAGCATCTCGCTTCAACATATCTGTGAACCAGGAGCTTACCTCTGGAAGCTAATCGAGTAGGTGAAAGAAGGACTGAGGCTGGAGAGGTTTCCAAACAACTAGCATTTTCCAGCTCAAAAACCTAACTGGTGTCCAAAGGGATTGGATGTGGTGAGGAAGAAACGCATCCTCTCCTTCATGCCACAATATTCACTTGGTCAAGAAGGAATAGTGGCTGGTGGGTCCACATGGAGCCTAGAATCAACGCCTGAGGCAACCGGCTCTATAAGCGCAATGTCCGACGCCGCATGGCGTGGAGTGTCATCATCGGCAGCCTCATCGGTGTCGGAGAAGGAGATTGGTGAGGCATTGTGCGGCGCCGTCATCGACATCAGATGAACCGCAGCCAGCGCCATACGTGGAAGCCTCGGAGGGCTAAGCACCACTGGCACCTGTAACAACGTTGGTTGTTCGGAGCCAAGCGCCAAAGTTGTAAACCCCAAAGGGCTGCCCACCGGCGATGATAAAGACATGTCCTCCGATGGCCTGACGCTGAGGGTGAACCTGTGGGCGTTGTAACAGTGTCGGCCTCCTGCAACTCCTTGGGGCCCGAAGGCGCTCAAGAGGAAGGAGCAGACCCAAAAAACTTGTGAAGAGAATGATAATATTCTCTGATCTGGGTTAGAGTCACTTCTCCCAGCTCCACAGGCGACGTACGGGTCTGACGCGGCTTGGACCGCTTGCGTCTTTATTTCCCGGGAAGGACGCCGGCGAAAGACTTCCATGGGAACAACGCCTGGAGCGACCCCGCTGGCGGTCCCTGAAGTGCAAAGGCGATTGAGGCCTACATGACGCCTTAAAGGGCTGTGACACTCACGCAGCCAAAAGCTTCATCCGCTGCCCCTTAAGCGCCTGAGGTCGAAGCAATTGACAGGAGTCGCACAACGCCGAATCATACTGTACATATGGGGTGGGGATCCGTGCCAGATATCTGCCAACCACAGAACCCTCAAGCCTTAAACGCCGAGGGAATGAGAAAGGCACAGTGTTTCCCGATGAGAAACAGTCGAAGTCTGACAAAAACGTGAAGGTACCACTTCTCAGGATCAGCGTGGAATTGAAGAAACTAATGGCGGCGGTGGTGGTGGTGGAAAATTTCTGAATCCAGTCTGAATTCAAAAGATAAGGAATCTGCAGCTAGATGTCTCTATTAGATGAGCACATCCAGACAGGCTGGGCAGTGGAACACTATCACTGAATGGGACACGTTATTGCTGGCAGCACAAGCTAAATCGGATGAACTCCCTCCTTGAGGTCTAGTTGTTGCAGTGGTGTGCTCGATTCAGCGGGACATTGAGGTTGGATTATACAGAACAGGATCTGGCTGAGATCCGGCCAACAGGAACCTTACAACTGCCAACATATTAGTTACCAGGATAGAGGTGATGGGCGGGGGACTGAAGCAATCTTGAGCCCAATTGTTAGCCTGTTGACGGTAAATGAGTGCATGCCTATGCAAGGCGGAAGGAGACTTGGGAGGCGGAAACAGTACCATTGCTTATGGCGGATGCTTGATATTACTGAAAAGGACAAGACTGCAGTCGACATGTTTACAAGATAATATGTTAATGATTTGATTCACTGTTGCTCAAGTTTCTCGAAGGTGTGGAACAAGAGGACGGGATACAATATGTACAGTAGGTTATTACTGATTGACTTGCTGTTACTGCTACATACTGCACTGTACAATAAACTGCAAAAAAACATGAATAAAGAGCAATAAAAAAAATCTACTGAGCCGGAGTGGTATTTAGTACCTTTTGGAGCATGGAACTGAGAAATCCAAAGTGCTTGCCCACCAATGTAAGGAGTGCTCTTGGGGTTCTAGAGCAATCAGGGGGTATTCTGCAGCAATAATGGTGACTAAGGCCATTTCCCAGTCACGTCTATGGCCATCATTTTTCCTGAACTGGGATTGCATAACCCTCTTCAGTCACTCTCAAATGGTATTAAATTTGAGCAATTGAGGCTCACTATAGGAGATGGTAGTGGGATGGAACATGGTATAATAAACAAAATCCATTCCTAATCAGTACTATTAAGTCTTAAGAAAAAGTTTTTATTTACGATTAACATAGTGAACAAAAAATCAAGACATACACAAAAACAAAAGGAGCTAGGCTTCAGAGAACTAAAAGTTCACAAATTTGTGGGGCAGATGTACCAGACAGAGAACGTGTTATTTCAGATTTAAATATGATCTTGCTCAGTGGTTCTTGACGTGGACTCTGTGGATGCCAGATTCAGGGGTGACATTTTGAAAATTAAAAAATATTAGCACATTAATAAAGATGGGGTGCGGCTTGTAAAGCCCAGGAGGTAGCATCTTAGAGTGACTACCAAACACTGCCCTGATATCCATTATTTACCCCAGCTGAAACCAGACTGACCATCTCCTGACGGGGAACACATTAACTCGGCTCGAATGCTGCAATTCGTGCCACGAAGACGGAACTCAGCATGCTGTGGTCACTCAAGGCCTACCCTAGAGTAATTGACCTGGAGACGAGCACCTGCCCACTGAGGTGTGGGGTGAGTGCGTTGGCAGGGCTCAGCCCCCAGGGCTGAGAGGGCCAGAGCCATTCGCAAACTGCACAGCGACGAGGAAGGCACCGCGATAATAACTATTAGCATTGGGCTCCCATCTGATTCTACCACGTACAAGGCCTACTGTACCTACCGGCTGTGCGTCACTGCATTGAGTTGGCCCTCCCAAGGGCCCCCTCTCGATGAAGAAGCGCACATCTGCAGATGTGGTCTGTAGGAAAGCGCCTCTTTTTGCATGGTTACCCTCTAACTTTTTGCCAGATACATGATGCCAATCGGGTTCCCAGGGCCGGTCTTCTTTCCCAAAACTGTACCTTTGTCTCCATAATTGGCACACACATGGGCCACATGTAAGTCCCTTGTAAAAGGTACCCCTGGTAGCCAGGGCCTTGTGACCCGAGAGGGCCTCTGAGGGCTGCAGCATGTATTATGACACCCTCAGAGACACATCACCTGAACACCCTCCCACTGCCATTGCAGGCTGCGTGTTTTGGTGCAGACTAAGCAGGAGAGTCGACATGGCACCCAGCCCTGGGTGCCATGCCCATCAACACTGCCTGTGGCATGGGTAAGTCACCCCTCTAGGTAAGTCACCCCTCTAGAAGGCCCTACAGCCCTAAGGGCAGGTGCACCATACTACCGGTGAGGGCATAGTTGCATGAGCAATATTCCCCTACAGTGTCTGTGCCATTATTATTATTAATTGGATCTTATTAAGCACAACAAATCACCCTGAAAGGATCTCATGGCGCTGATGTGAGATTTCCAGAGGATATTAACAGTGGCACTGTGACAGATTAGAACATCCTAGATTTTAGAGCTTTCTTGAAGTGTCTATGATCGGTGCAGACACGAAGCTGTATGGGAAGCTGATTCCAGTATTGGGGGCCAAGTATGAAAAGGATCTTCCACCATTTCTGGGGGTGCGGGACCTATAGGGAAGTAACAAGTTTCCCACAGGTCCATAGATTCCTTATTGGTGCATACCAATTACGTTTTCTCTGTAAATACAGGGGACCATTTCATAAACATGCGTGTGTCAGACAGAGGAGTTTAAAAAGTATACATTTTCATATTGACAGCCAGTGCAGGTTTCTTAAGATTGGGCCTGAAGGTGATAGAGGGGGAAGATGGAGTACTAGACTCGCTGCAGTGTTTTGTACAACCTGAAGTCTAGTGTAAAGTTCTTCATTCATGGAGGCCATTAAAGCATTTCCATAGTCCAGGTGACGAATAATAAGTGCCTGGACTAGGGATTTTCTTGATGCAAGTGGAATCCATTGAAATTCACAGGCATTGTAAGTACCATGAAGCCATTTTGAGTATAGGGGCTGGAGGTTTGTCATTACAAACTCCACAGCCCCAGAATGGCTCCATTGAAACCTGGGAAGTTTGGTACCAAATCTTTTACAACATTAAACCCACACTGATGCCAGTGTGAGATTTAGTGTAAAATGCACTCAGAGGGCATCTTACAGATGCCCTCTGAAAAACAGCCAGCCCTGGTGTGGTTCATGACTGGCTACCAGCCATCTGCCATCAACAGACCGATTTCTCGACTCCTGGGTAGAAAGCCTCCGCTCTCTGGGTCCTGAAACAAAGCCCATCCTGGACAGAGGGATATGGTAGATTTATGTGGTTGCGGTGATCGCTGCATTACCATAGTCCAGTTTGGAGAGGACTAGGGATTGCACTACAGTCTTAGTCTCTGAAGGGGATGAACGGTTTGATTTTTTTTTTTTGGGTGTTTGTGCCTAGAAGGCACTTTTTTATTGAGGCATTGATATGGTCTTTCACGTACAAGTTTTTGGCAAGTGTAATCCCTAGTGACTTGACAGAGTTGGAGATAGAAATTTTACTGTTTAGGGCAGTTAGGGTGTCAAGCCAGTTGTGGTTAGGATAGGACTTTCCTTTAGGTTGGATGAGGAGGAGTTCGTTTTTTTGTTGGGATAATCTTTAAGTGGTTGTTGGTCAGCCAGGATTATACCATGGAGAGTGTGTTATTTAAGTGCTGGATGTCTTTAGATGATGATATTTTGATGTAGAGTTGGGTGTCATCTGCACAGAGGTGGGAGGTGATTTTGGCTTGTATCAGGATCACTGCAAGGTGTTCCATATAGAGGTTGAACAAGGAAGGGGACAGGATTGATCCTTGGGGAACTCCCTCCGGGACGGATACTGCTGTGAGGTAAAATGGTTTAGTTTGATTAGTTGTAAACGTTGATTTAGGTAAGAGTCGAACCAAAGAAGGACAGTACCACTGATGCCTGGGAAACAGCCTTTACACCTCGTCTCGAACCACGCTGTGCCTTAACAGCGCGGTCCGAACCACAGGTGCATCTTTACAACGCATTGCTTTACCACGGAAGTCGTTACAACGTCTTGCCTTAAGGAAAGTGTTTTTGAATTGATGTTGGACTTTAAGTCCAACACTTTCCCTACTGTTGCACAAACTGGAGTTGGAATTGTAAATTATACTATTCCAACTCCAGCGCTTTTCCTAAAGAAAGTCACTGTAACGACTTGCTTGGTAACAGAATGCGTTTTAAAGACACACTCATTGTTCAGACCGCGATATTAAGGCAGGCGTGATTAAGGCAGGCGTGATTAACGCCTGCGTGGTTCAGACATACAACCATAATGCCTGTACTTGAACTTTGGCTAATGACATTTCCTCAATAAAAAAAAATAAGGGGTCCCACTTTTTTCTTATGCCAAGGGCAAACGGCGGCTCCCACATTAAGGATATAACTATCTTGTGTTTAGGCTCACAAAATATCTACTTGCGGTCGCCTTTCCTGGGGGTTTTATATCAACCCCTTTCGTCACCTTTTCTGCTTGCATTATGTGACTAACCTCTTCCGTGCGCGGCCGATTTTCGTCCTGTGCGGGGCGTTTCATTGAGTGGGCGGGTTCATGACGAGCTGAGCTCGTCATGCGCACACGAGCACTGCGCAGCATGACGAGCTGAGCTCGTCATGAGCATAGAAGGGGTTAAAGAACAAGTTACTTACCTTCGGTAACGATGCACAAGTTACTAACTTGTGTAACGATATATCTGTAAGAGACAGTAGTTAGTGACAGATTCCTTACCTTAGAATATCCCCAGGCGTCAGGCTGGATCCGGAAAGTTTTGCGTAGCAGTACCCTTGCGTGTCGGTAGGCGGCGTCGTGCGACTCCGCGTCCGTCGTCGGCGTCGTGATCGCCGGGATGACGTCGCGGGCAGTACTTAGACGCCGCCCCTGCGCGCTAACGTCAGTTCTGTACACGACTTTCCGCGCCAGGAACGCAGAGCCATGCAAGAAGCTGACAAAGGTGTCTGAAAAATACTAGGGCCCTGAAAGGGATGTCCTTAACCCTAGAAATCAGTTCGCAGAACGGGGAGGATGGGTGGGCGGTAGGAATCTGTCACTAACTACTGTCTCTTACAGATATATTGTTACACAAGTTAGTAACTTGTGCATCTGAAAGAGACACGTTAGTGACAGATTCCTTACCTTAGAATAGATACCCCAGCAATACCAACCCCGGTGGTGGGTCTGCGAACAAAGATCAGACAAGGAAGTACCGGAGGACAGAACGGCCAGAGAAGCCGTCCCTCCGGACCGGACTGTCAAGGCAGTAATGCTTTGTAAACGTGTGCAGCGAGGCCCACGTAGCTGCCTGACAGATATCCTGCAGCGGAACACCGCGGCCTAAAGCCGTGGTAGCAGCTGTTGCCCTGGTGGAATGGGCACGCAGCCCAACAGGAGGCTCCTTCTTAGCCAAAGAATAGCAGGCTTTGATACACAAGGTTACCCAGCGGGAGTTGGGTCTCTTGTGCACCGCCCGACCTTTTTTGGCGCCCAAGTAGCCAACAAAGAGCTGGTCATCCACCCGGAAGTGTTGTGTGCGGTTGATATAAAAGGAAAGCGCACGTTTTGGGTCCAGACGGTGGAGCCTCTCTTCCTCTCTGGAAGGATGCGGAGGCGGAAAGAAGGTGGGCAAAGTGATGGTCTGCCCAATGTGGAAGGCAGTAACCACCTTTGGGAAGAAGGACGGACGCGTCCGAAGAACAACCTTGTCTGGATGGACAGACAGAAAGGGAGGTTTGCATGATAGAGCCTGGAGCTCACTCACCCGCCGAGCGGAGGTGATGGCCACCAGAAAGGCTGTCTTCAGAGTCAGAAGACGAAGAGGACAGTTATGTAGAGGTTCAAAGGGAGCGCACATGAGAAAAGTAAGAACCAAGTTCAAGTCCCACTGAGGCATTACAAACGGAACAGGAGGGAAGAGGTGTGTAATGCCTTTTAGGAACCTGTTAACAACAGGGGACTTGAAAAGGGAGGGCTGATCAGGAAGCCTGAGGAAGGCCGAGATAGCACAAAGATAGCCCTTGATGGTACCCAGGGCAGAACCCTGTTGGGCCAGAGAAAGAAGGAACAGAAGAACCTCAGAAAGAGGGGCAGAGAGGGGATTCACAGCCTTTGCTGTGCACCATGCCACAAACTTGTTCCACCTGCAGGCGTATACCACCTTAGTGGAGGGACGCCTGGCTGCCAGAATCACATCACAAACTTCGGGAGGCAGAGTCGAAAGGAATCAACTGCCGCCGCTCAATCTCCACGCAAGCAGGTGGAGACTGGACAGGTTCGGGTGGAGGACCGTCGCCTGCTGCTGCGACAGAAGATCCTCCCGAAGAGGCAGACGGATCGGGGGATCAACGCTCATACTGAGTAGCTCGGGATACCAAACTCTTCGAGCCCAGTCCGGAGCCACAAGGATGACTTGGGCCCGGTCGCGCCGAATCTTCTTCAACACTCTGGGTAGAAGTGGTATAGGCGGAAAGGCGTACAACAGACCGCAACTCCACTCGCGACGAAAAGCGTCTCCGAGCGAGTGCCGCCTTGGAAATTCCAACGCGCAGAACTGCTGACATTGCGCGTTCTCTTCGGTGGCGAACAGATCTAACCAAGGCTCTCCCCACTGCTGAAAGAGACCTTGCGCCACCTCCGAGTGAAGACGCCATTCGTGATCCATCATGCACCTGCGGCTGAGTTCGTCCGCCCTGGCGTTCAGGGAACCTGCCAGGTGTTGAACCATCAGGAATATGCCCTGATGTTCCAGCCATGTCCAAAGGCGCAGAGCCTCCTGACATAGGGTCCACGACCCCACCCCACCCCGCCCTGTTTGTTGCAATACCACATGGCGGTGGTGTTGTCTGTGAACACCTGCACTACCGTCCCTTTGACAGAGGGAAGGAATGCCTTGAGTGCAAGTCGGATCGCCCGGAGCTCCAGAAGGTTGATATGGAGCCGGGACTCCGCCGGAGACCAGAGGCCTCTGATCTCCGCCTCTCCCATGTGACTGCCCCATCCCAGAAGGCACGCGTCCGTCACAGCTGTGTGCTCTGGCTGGGGAAGGGAGAGGGATCTGCCCATGACCCATTGCCGGTTCGAGAGCCACCACTGCAACTGTTTTGCAGTCCCCTCCGAGATCTGGATGTGATCGGACAGGTTGCCCTGGTGCTGCGCCCACTGGAACTTCAGGTCCCACTGCAGAGCCCGCATATGCCATCTGGCATGATCGACCAGCAGGATGCAGGAGGCCATGAGGCCCAGCAGCCTCAGGGTCATCCGTACCGAAACCCAGGATAAAGGCTGAAAGATCGGAATCATAGCCTGAATATCCCGGACTCGCCGTTCGGGAGGATAGGCCCGAAACTGCGTCGTGTCCAGAACTGCTCCGATGAAAAGGAGCTGTGGAGAAGGAATCAGATGCGACTTCGGCACATTGATGGAGAACCCCAGCGAGTGCAGGAGTTCGGCTGTAGTCTGGAGGTGGGAGACGACTGCCTGGGACGAGCCCGCCTTCAGCAGCCACTCGTCGAGGTAGGGGAAGACTGGAACCCCTGCCCGGCGCAGATGAGCTGCGACCACCGCCATCACTTTCGTGAACACCCGAGGGGCACTTGTAAGGCCAAAGGGGAGCACGGTGAACTGAAAATGCTCGAGGCCTACCGTGAACCGCAGTTAACGCCGGTGGGCCGGCAGGACGGGGTTGTGAAAATAAGCGTCCTGCAAGTCCAACGCTACCAACCAGTCTCCAGGGTCGAGGGCAGTCAAGACCTGAGCTAGGGTGAGCATCTTGAACTTCTCCTTCCGGAGGAAGCGATTGACGTTCCGGAGGTCCAAGATAGGACGCATGTCCTCCTTGTCCTTTTTGGGCACCAGAAAGTAGTGGGAGTAGCAACCACGTCCTACTTCTGGGGTCGGAACATGCTCGATGGCCCTCTTGGCCAAGAGGGCCGTGACTTCCTTCTGCAGAAGCACCAAGTGATCCCCTGACATGCGGTGGAATTGAGGTGGCATGGCTGGGGGGTGGTCTCGAAGGGGAGGGAGTAGCCCCTTCGGACAATGTCCAAGACCCACCTGTCCGAGGTGATGGCACGCCAGTGGTGAAGGTGATGGCGGACCCTGCCCCCTACTGGCGTGCTGTGCACCTGAAAGGAAGGACTAGGAGGGCTTGGAGGCCGCGGACGGGGCGGAGTTGGTGGCCTGACCCGCACGCTGGTTGCCCGAACCGCCACGGCGGTAGCCACGTCCTCGGCCACGCGAAGACGCTTGCTGCGCGGGCCGGTGGCTGGGCAGTGGACGTGACTGGGCGCCCCTTCCGTGGCCACGAAAGGAGCGAAAAGCAGAGGTTAGCGGAGAGCGTACAACAGAAAGGCCCATGGACTTGGCAGCAGCCCGTGAGTCCTTAAAACGCTCCAGCGCATGGTCTGCTTTGGAACCAAAAAGACCGACTCCATCAAAGGGCATGTCCATGAGTGTATTCTGGACATCACCCAAGAAACCAGTTGTTCTCAGCCAGGCGTGGCGACGCAGCACCACCGTCGTTGCAAGCGATCTGCCCAGCGAGTCGGCGGTATCAAGGCCACTACGGATGGTGTATTTAGCCGCATCCCTACCTTCCACAATGGTGTGGGTAAGCAGTGTCTGGACCTCCTCAGAACACTGGGGCAAAACAGTCGCCACCGAATCCCACAGGGAGTGGGTATATCGGCCCAAAAGGCAAGCGGTGTTGACGGACCGCAAGCCAGCACTGGAGGAAGAAAAAGCCTTCTTCCCAAACTGGTCCAGGCGTTTGGATTCCCTATCCGGAGGGGCGGTAGGGAAGGCGGTTTGGGAGGCAGAGGCTTGGACAACCAAGCTCTCGGGGGTGGGATGTTGAGAGAGAAACAAGGGGTCGCCCGGAGCAGGGCGATGGCGTCGGGCCACGTTCCTATCCACAGGAGCCCCTGTGGTGGGCTTGGACCAGGTGCCCAAAAGAACGTCAGACAGTGCATCATTAAACGGCAGCACAGTCTCCGTGGAGGAAGCTGCCGGCTGAAGCACTTCCGTCAGGAGATTAGTCCTGACAGCCACAGTAGGCAATTGGAGGTGCAAGGCTCCAGCTGCTCTACGCAACACCGTTGCGAAATTTGCTCCCTCCTCCGTAGCCACGGGGAGGAGACAGCATGCCAGTGTCAGGGGAAGTGTCTAGACCACTGGCATCCCCAAGTTCCTCTGCCCAGTCCTCATCATACTCACACTGCTGTGTGAGAGGGTCTTCCGACCCCTCCCAGCTCTCCTGGTCCTCCTCTGGTGTAAAATATGGAGGAGGAGGGACATCTGGGACCCAAGGTCTCATCGGCGCCCGAGCCGGCGTCGAGTGACGTCGGTCCGGCTCCATGTCCGGAACCGGAGAGAACCGGGGAACGACGCCGCCCGGAGCCCCGGGCGGCGTCTGGAACGGCACCGGGGACATCGGCGCCGGCGTGGTTAGGTCAACCGGCGTCGATCGGGGTTGCGGTACCACCGGAGCCGGGACCGAGGCCGGAGCCGGGGCCGGGATCAAGGCTGGCGGGACAGGCGACGCCGGGACCGGAGTCTTCGGAGACGCCGGAGCAACCCCATCAGGGCCCGCGGGGCCCAAAGGCGCACCGGAGGGACCTTGAGGCCCGAAGAGGCGGGCCATGGCCGACAGGAATTCCTGTATCTCGAGCCGGAGTCGCCCCCGAACCCGGGAAGGACGGGTAATGCGGGGCGGCGCCACAGGCACATCCGGAGCCGCGGGGACGGTGCCAACAGGGGCCTCAGCCGAGTCGCGAGACCGGCGAGGCGAAGTCTTAGAGCGATGGTGCTTCTTAGACTTCTTGTGCTTCGACTTACCAGAGGAGTGCGAAGACTTGGACTCCGACGACCGGCGAGGGCTCCGCGACCGGCCCCTCGACCTCTCACGGGACCGGGGATTGGTGCGGCGCGGAGCCGACTGCCGGACCTCGAGGAGCTTTCGAGACCGCTCTCGCAAAGCCTTCGGGTGTAAGGCCCGGCAGTCAGGGCACGACTTCGTGTCGTGGTCTCGGCCGAGACAGTAGAGACACTAAGTGCGGGTCTGTGATCGACATCATTCGACCACAGGCGTCGCATGGCTTGAAGCCGGGCATCCCTACCGACACCTAGGAGTCGAGAAGACTCGAAAAGAAACAGTGAAAAAAATCACCAAAAATGTAGTCAAAAATTGACTAGGGCACTGCTCTTCCCGGATCTGCGCTTGCTGGCGCGGAAAAAGAAGAACTGACGTCAGCGCGCAGGGGCGGCTTCTAAGTACTGCCCGCGACGTCATCCCGTCGATCACGACGCCGACGACGGACGCGGAGCCGCATGACGCCGCCTACCGACGCGCAAGGGTACTGCTACGCAAAACTTTCCGGATCCAGCCTGATGCCTGGGGATATTCTAAGGTAAGGAATCTGTCACTAACGTGTCTCTTTCAGATATATCTGTAAGAAACATTAGTAGTGATAGATTCCTTACCTTAGAATATCCCCAGGCGTCAGACTGGATCCGGAAAGTTTTAGTCAGCAGTACCACTGCGCTTCGGTAGGTGGCGTTGTGCGGCTCCGCATCCGTCGTTGGCGTCGTGGTCGCCGAGATGACGTCGCGGGCGCTACTTAGACGCCGCCCACGCGTGCTGACATCAGTTCTGTACACGACTTTCCGCGCCAGGAACACAGAGCCATGCAAGATACTGACCCACTGGTGCATTGAAACTAGGGCCCTGAAAGGGATGACCTTAACCCTAGAAATCAGTTCGCAGAACGGGGAGGATGGGTGGGGCGGTAAGGAATCTATTACTACTAATGTTTCTTACAGATATATCGTTACCGAAGGTAAGTAACTTGTTCATCTGAAAGAAACACAGTGATAGATTCCTTACCTTAGAATAGATACCCCAGCAATACCAACCCCGGTGGTGGGTCTGCGAACCAAGATCACACCAGAAAGTCACGGAGAACAGAACGGCCAAAGAAGCCGTCTCTCCGGACTTGGCTGTCCAGGCAATAATGTTTAGTAAACGTGTGCAGCGAGGCCCACGTGGCTGCCTGACAGATGTCTTGCAGGGGGATACCACGTCCCAATGCAGTAGCTCTGGTGGAATGAGCACGCAGCCCCACCGGAGGTTCTTTTTTAGCCAAAGAGTAACAGGCTTTGATACACAAGACAACCCAGCGGGAGATAGTTCTCTTGTGTACCGCCCGACCTTTCTTGGTGCAAACGTAGCCAACAAAGAGCTGGTCATCCACCCGGAACTGCTGTGTGCGGTTGAGATAAAATGAGAGCGCACGTTTTGGGTCCAGACGGTGGAGCCTCTCTTCCTCCCTGGAAGGAGGCGGAAAGAAGGTGGGCAAGGTAATAGTCTGCCCAATGTGAAAGGCCGTAACCACTTTTGGCAAAAAGGAAGGACGGGGCCTGAGCACAACCTTGTCCGGATGGACTGATAGGAAAGGAGGCTTACAAGAAAGAGCCTGGAGCTCACTCACTCGCCTAGCGGAGGTGATGGCCACCAGGAAGGCAGTCTTCAAGGTCAAGAGACGAAGAGGACAGTTGTGAAGGGGCTCAAAGGGAGCACACATCAAGTATGTAAGAACCAAATTCAAGTCCCACTGAGGCATCACAAAAGGAATAGGAGGAAAAAGGTGTGTAATGCCTTTGAGAAATCTATTTACAACAGGGGACTTGAAAAGAGAGGGCTGATCAGGGAGCCTGAGAAAGGCCGAAATAGCAGAAAGGTAGCCCTTGATAGTGCCCAGAGCAGAGCCCTGCTGGGTTAAAGAAAGAAGGAACAGTAGTACTTCAGAAAGAGAGGCAGAAAGGGGATCCACAGCCTTTGCTGTGCACCATGCCACAAACTTGTTCCACCTGCAGGCGTACACCACTTTAGTAGAGGGACGCCTGGCTGCCAGAATGACATCACAAACTTCAGGAGGCAAGTCTAAAGGAATCAACTGCCGCCGCTCAATATCCACGCAAAGAGGTGGAGGCTGGACAGGTTCGGGTGGAGGACCGTCCCCTGCTGCTGCGACAGAAGATCCTCCCGAAGAGGCAGTCTGATCGGAGGATCGATGCTCATACTGAGTAGCTCGGGATACCATACTCTTCGAGCCCAGTCCGGGGCCACAAGGATGACTTGTGCCCGGTCACGCATGATCTTCTTCAGCACTCTGGGCAGAAGTGGTATAGACGGAAAGGCGTACAACAGACCGCAACTCCATTCGCAATGAAAAGCGTCGCCGAGCAAGTGCCGCCTTGGAAATTCCAACTCGCAGAACTGATGACATTGCGCGTTCTCTTCGGTGGCGAATAGATCTAACCAAGGCTCTCCCCACTGCTGAAAGAGACCTTGCACCACCTCCGGGTGAAGACGCCATTCGTCATCGAGCATGCACCTGCGGCTGAGTTCGTCCGCCCTGGCGTTCAGAGAACCTGCCAGGTGTTGAACCACCAGGGACATGCCCTGATGTTCCAGCCATGTCCAGAGATGCAGAGCCTCCTGACAGAGGGTCCACGACCCCACCCCGCCTTGCTTGTTGCAGTACCACATGGCGGTGGTGTTGTCTGTGAACACCTGCACTACCCTCCCCTTGACAGAGGGAAGGAATGCCTTCAGTGCAAGCCGTATCGCCCGAAGCTCCAGAAGGTTGATATGGAGCTTGGACTCCGCCGGAGACCAGAGGCCTCTGATCTCCGCCTCTCCCATGTGGCCGCCCCATCCCAGGAGGGACGCATCCGTCACCACTGTAAACTCCGGTTGGGGAAGGGAGAGGGATCTGCCGTCGACCCAATGCCGGTTCTAGAACCACCACTTCAACTGTCGTGCAGTGCCCTCCGAGATCTGGACGTGATCGGACAGGTTCCCCATATGCTGCGCCCACTGGAACTTCAGGTCCCACTGCAGAGCCCGCATATGCCATCTGGCATGATCGATCAGCAGGATGCAGGAGGCGATGAGGCCCAGCAGCCTCAGAGTTACTCTGACCGAAACCCGGGACAAGGGTTGAAAGATGGGAATCAGAGCCCGAATATCCCGGACTTGCTGTTCGGGAGGATAGACCAGAAACTGCGCCGTGTCCAGAACCGCTCCGATAAAGAGGAGCTTTTGAGAGGGAATCAGGTGCGACTTCGGCACGTTGATGGAGAACCCCACAAGTGCAGGAGGTCGGCTGTAGTCTGGAGGTGGGAGACGACGGTCTGGGGCGAGCCCGCCTTCAACAACCAGTCTTCGAGATAGGGGAAGACTGAAACCCCTGATCTGCGCAGTTGGGCTGCGACCACCGCTATCACCTTTGTGAACACCCGAGGGGCGCTGGTAAGGCCAAAAGGGAGCATGGTGAACTGAAAGTGCTCGTGGCCTACCATGAACCGCAGGTAACGCCGGTGGGCTTGCAGGACTGGGATGTGGAAATAGGCATCCTGCAAGTCTAGCGCTACCATCCAGTCTTGTGGATCGAGAGGAGACAAGACATGAGCCAGGGTGAGCATCTTGAACTTCTCTTTGCGGAGGAAGCGATTGACGTTCCGGAGGTCTAAGATAGGACGCAGGCCTTTGTCCTTCTTGGGTACCAGAAAGTAGTGGGAATAGCAACCACGACCTACTTCTGGCGTCGGAACGCGCTCGATGGCCCCCTTGGCCAAGAGGGCCGCAACTTCCTGCTGAAGAAGCACCAAGTGATCCCCCGACATGCGGTGGTACTGAGGTGGCATGGCTGGAGGGGTAGTCTCAAAGGGGAGGGAGTAGCCCCTCCGGACTGTCTCTAAAACCCACCTGTCCGAAGTGATGGTGCGCCAGTGGGGGAGGTGATGGCGAAGCCTGCCGCCCACTGGCGTTTGATGGGCCTGAAAGTTCGGACTAGGAAGGTTTGGAGGCAGTGGTGGCCGGGGTGGTGGTGGTGGACTGACCCGCCCGCTGGCCCCTTGGTCCGCCACGGCGGAACCCGCGTCTGCGCTGGGATGCTTGCTGCGCAGGCCTGTGGCTCTGTAGCGAACGCTGCAGGGCGCACCTTCCGGTGCCACGAAAGGAGCGAAAAGCAGAAGGCGGAGGAGGGCGGACTGCAGAGAGTCCCAAGGACTTGGCCGTAGCCCGTGAGTCCTTAAACCGTTCCAACACGCTGTCTGCTTTGTCGCCGAAGAGGCGACGGCCATCAAAGGGCATGTCCATAAGAGTGTTTTGGACATCCCCCGAAAATCCAGTGGTCCTCAACCAGGTGTGGCGGCGAACCGCCACCGTCGTTGCAATCGATCTGCCCAGTGAGTCGGCGCTGTCTAAGCCACAACTAATCATTAACTTAGCTGCGTCTCTCCCCTCTGCAACAGCCTGGGAGAGAGCTGGCCGGGCCTCCTCCGGACACTGGGGCAGCACTTGCGCCACCGTATCCCACAGAGAGTGGGAATAACGGCCCAAGAGGCATGCGGTGTTCACGGAACGCAGCGCAGAACTGGTGGAAGAAAATGTTTTCTTTCCAAACTGATCCAGTTTCTTGGATTCCCTATCCGGTGGTGCGGAAGGGAAGGCGGTCGGGGAAGCAGAGGCTTGGACAACCAAGCTCTCGGGGGTGGGATGTTGGGAGAGGAAAATGGGGTCACCCGAAGCAGGGCGATGGCGTCGGCCCACGTTCCTATCCACAGGAGCCCCTGTGGTGGGTCTGGACCAAGTGCCCAAAAGAACGTCAGAAAGGGCTTCGTTGAATGGAAGCAGCTGCTCTGCAGAAGTAGCTGCTGGCTGAAGCACCTCTGTCAGGAGGTTAGTCCTGACGGCCACCGTAGGGAGCTCGAGGTGTAGGGCCTCGGCCGCCCTACGCAACACTACAGCATAACTAGCACCCTCTTCCGTAGCCACGGTAGGAGGAGACAGCATGCCACGGTCTGGTGAGGTATCCAGACCACTGGCGTCCCCCAACTCCTCAGCCTAGTCCTGTTCAGACTCGCAAGCAGCTGCGAGAGGGTCCTCAGACCCCTCCCAGTCCTCCCCTAACTCCTCAGGCTGTTCAACAGGTCTAAAATAAGGAGCAGGGACATGGGGATAGAAATCCCCGAGCAACGTCGAGAACGGCATCGATCGACGTCGGCTCGACGCCGCGTCCACTTCGGGGCTGAAACCGGGGTCGACGTCGTCCCGAGGAGCGGGCGGCGTCAGAAGTGGTGCCGGTGGGGTCGACGTCGGTGGAGGTGTTATAAGGTTAACCGTCGTCGACCGGGATCCAGGCCTGGATCCAAGGGGGTCCTGCGGCGCCGGAGCCGACAGCGACGCCGGGTCCGGAGCCGCCGGCGAGGAAAGGCGAGGACCCCCAGTCGGGACCGCGGGGCCCGAAGGCGCACCGGCGGGACCCGACGGCCCAAAGAGACGAGCCATGGCCGACAGGAATTCCTGTATTTGGGCCGGAGTCGCCGACGAACCCGGGAAGGGCGGGTAGTCCAGCGGCGACAGCATAGGATCCGCCGGAGCCACAGGGGAGGCACCACCCGCACCCTCAGCCGTGTCGCGCGACCGGCGAGGGGACGTCGGAGAACGATGGCGTTTCTTCGACTTCTTGTGCTTCGCCTTACCTGACCCAGAGTGCGAAGACTTGGATCCCGAAGACCGATGGTGATGACTCCGCGCACGGCCCCTCGACCTCCCACGGGACCGGGACCTCGAACGGCGCGGAGCCGACTGCCGGGCTTCCAGCAACTTTCGGGACTGCTCCCGCAAAGTCTTCGGCGCCATGGCCCGGCAGTCGGGGCACGACTTGGGGTCGTGGTCGCGCCTCAGGCAGAAAAGACACACACGGTGCGGGTCCATCACCGACATCATACGGTGACAGTCCCCGCAGGATTTAAAACCAGGCATCCTATCTGCACCAGGAGTCGAAGACTCGATGAAAAAACAGAGACAAAAAGCCTCAAAAAGTCAGTCAAAAATTGACTGGGGGTTCCTGCTCTTCCCGGATCTGCGCTTGCTGGCGCGGAAAAAGAAAGAACTGACGTCAGCGCGCGTGGGCGGCGTCTAAGTAGCGCCCGCGACGTCATGTCGGCGACCACGACGCCAATGACGGACGCGGAGCCGTACGACACCACCTACCGACGCGCAGGGGTACTGCTGACGAAAACTTTCCGGATCCTGTCTGATGCCTGGGGATATTCTAAGGTAAGGAATCTATCACTATGTGTTTCTTTCAGATTACTGGTGTGCGACTGAACACTGTTGCTCGACCACTGGTATTACATCGGTAGAAGTTTACAGTTTGTGCAGACCTTTTCTTTTTCTCTCTTCTTTTGTCCAGAATATTGACTCTCTTATACTTGTTGAAACATCACTGGACATTATAATTTGTGACTTACATAAGAATTGGATTTCAGCCAATTTCTTGGATCCTCGGGGTGCCGAGGGAGAAGATTATGACTGCTAGCACACACTGCATGCATTTCCAACATACTTCCATTTGCTGAAGACCTTTTGAGGTAGAGTTTCTTCCTCACCTTGCTATTTAGGTTTCACTATATTCACGGATTTATGTAACTCAGGATCACAGGTGGTGATATGGATTTATCTTTCCTGTTGCATATCATTCTTTCATCTCTCACTGGGTTTACAATATCGTCTATTTACTTATATTACCATAATTTTTTGGCATTTTCACACTTTATTTAATCTCATATATATATATTTTCGGGCTGGGATATGATTTTCCTTTTTCTGGTTCAATCAGAATTCCTTAATGACCCTTTTTCTGTCATAAATAAGTTTTGATACTCTACGAATTGAAAATCTCCTGAACAGTTGTTTTGTGTTTTATACTGATTTTTGTATAAACTATTTGGACTTATCTGTCATATGAACTGTAAGTTTAAGAAGATTTATGTTTTTTCAAATTTACAGCCTTGAAAAAGTCATCGAATACAACGAAACGTGTCAGCTGTTTTCAGTTCAGACTGTGAAAAAGATTGGACACTCTAGAAAATATTAAAGCAATTGGAACTAACATTTTCGCTTAACGTCTTCATATTCTGTGGATTGTGGTTTACAACACTGGACCTGTCGGATTGACTGACTCTGTATTAATAATTGGTGGTGCTCTGGACTCATTTCCAATATTTTGTGTATTTGAAAGTGTGTTTCTCATATACTCAACGCTATTTGGTGACATAGTCTTACTTCATCCATTGAATTTACCTGTTGCTTAATCTATATATTTCCTGAAATTGTCATGTGCTAGCATTTAGTTTAGACCACTGTCACCTTTTTCCTTTTTAGGTCTCGCGCCTAGCGTTGCAGTGCGCAGAACTGCTCGCGCAGCGCGAGACCTCTAGAAAGGGCTTTAGAAAGCTAACCACACGCTCGTGCGTGTGGTTTTGCTTTCCACGGCTGCCATTGGCTTTCGCGTGCTTTTTAAAAAAAAATCCAGCACGCAATTGGGCACAGGCGGGCGCATGTCCCGCCTTTGCTCCGCCCATTCCCGTCCGTGTCTAGGACGCGCATCAGCGCGCGGCACGGACAACAGGCTCCCTCGCCCCCCCGCTCCTCTGTGGTGCGCGCGCACCACTGGTTATTCTGGCACGTGCTTTCCCTGGTAAGTAACTAAGCCATGCTCTCAGAAAGACGTTGTTGAGGAGTGGAGCCCGTTATCGGCTTCCCGCACCTTGCAGCTGCCCGCAGCCATGTCTTTGTGTTGTGCAATTATTCTCTCAGACGAGGGACAGGAAAAGATTGAAAGTTGTCGGGCTGTTGTATCGTGCATGATACAAGTGGAATTAATTAAGGCAGGTTAGAAATGGAGTGAAGACTTGCAATATCTGTCGGGTAGAGGTCTAACGTTCCTAGATGGCTTAGAATCGCATTGAATGCTGATCGTGGTTGATGCAGGGCGCTGTTGTCCATGTAAAAAGGGCGGCCGTTTTACGTTCTGCCACCATTGACAGGCTATTTATACGATTTAACCGCGCTACATTTGGTTCTTAAAATATTTCAAATAGCTTTTTGGAGCCACAGCTCCCAAGATGAAAAGGCGGGGACGTGAAGGTTCTGTGCGGAAGGTTTCTTGCTCGTTGTTTTTGTTGCTAGAAACCGTGCAGTTTGTATGTGCAAAAGTATAGATTTTGTGCCTCATCTTGTTCAAGGCATATTTCCCATTAATACTCGAATCAATTTTCTAAGTGTCCGGGTCTACTAAATGGATTCACGCGTTAGTGAGGATAAATGGTTCTTTTCTGAACAGGAGTGGGACGATTTGATCTGGTGCTGCTGCATTCATTTTTGAATTTGAATTTTACTTGGTTACTCCATGAATTTAATTAAAACGAATCAATATTATTTTTCAATTAATGAGCTAACATATTGCTAGATTCTTTAGCTTAATGTTGTGCCGTGACTGGGGACATAAAGCTAAGACACAGTTCGTGTCAGGACTAGTGTGTGAGTTTCCTTCTTCGTTTTTCCTGCTTAACAGGGAACTGGCTTCGGAATGTTAAGCCCTGGTCCAGGATTACGAAAGGAGACTGTTACTGCAGTACCAACTCACTTAGGTATTACTAGAGGGGACATTAACGTGTGCATCTCATTCCTTTCACAGACGTTCATGGCAGACAAGCTCCTCGATTGAATGTTTATTTTGAACTGCAACAAAACCCATGTGTTAAGTGCTCCATTATAATAGGCTGACCACTATGGAAATGTACCCACAACATGCCCAAGTGGCATGAGATAAAGGCATAATGCCGGATGCCAATCTAACACCGGTGTACCAGATTAATGATCTTCCAAATAACTGTTTCTTCCTTGAAGCTTCTGAAACACCTTATACTCAATGGAAGTATTATGGTATCCAGTGCGTTTCTGGAGTCTGGGTTAGAGCATGTAAATAGCCTCTGTACTGGTGTGTTTGACAAGATGCTGCAATTGTTGGAAGAGTGCTTAATGCTGCAGTCTGGCTGGTTCTGGGGCTCGGCATGCTTGATTGTGTATGAATCACTGAATGCAACATACACTCCACACAATACCACTCAGTGCCACGTAATTACACGCCACATAATTACACTCTACTGAATGCAACATACACTCCACACAATGCCACATAATTATATGCTACATAATTACACTGTACTCAATGCAACATACACGCCAAATAATACCACTCAGTGCCACATAATTACACGCCACATAATTACACTCTACTGAATACAACATACACTCCCCATAATACCACTCAGTGCCACATAATTACACGCCACATAATTACACTCTACTCAATGCAACATAAATACACCCCACATAATACCACACAGTGGCACATAATTATATGCTACATAATTACACTGCACTCAATGCAACATACACTCCAAATAATACCACTCAGTGCCACAATTACACGCCACATAATTACACTCTACTGAACACAACATACACTCCCCATAATACCACTCAGTGCCACATAATTGCACGCCACATAATTACACTACTCAATGCAACATAAATACACTCCACATAATACCACTCAGTACCACATAATCACACATCACAATTACACTCTACTGAATGCAACATACACTCCACATAATACCACTCAGTGCCACATAATTACACACCACATAATTACACTCTACTCAATGCAACATAAATACACTCCACATAATACCACTGTGTGACAGTTACACGCCACATAATTACACTCTACTCAATGCAACAAATACACCCCACATACCACTCAGTACCACATAATTACAAGCCACATAATTACACTCTACTCAATGCAACATAAATACACTCCATATAATACCACTCAGTACCACATAATTACACGTCACATAATTACTCTCTACTCAATGCAACATAAATACACTCCACATAATACCACTGTGGCACATAATACCACTGTGGCACATAATTAGACGCCACATAATTACACTCTACTCAATGCAACATAAATACACTCCACAAAATACCACTCAGTGCGACATAGTTACACGCCACATAATTACACTCTACTCAATGCAACATAAATACACTCCACATACCACTCAGTACCACATAATTACACGCCACATAATTACTCTACTCAATGCAACATAAATACACTCCACATAATACCACTCAGTGCCACATAATTACACGCCACATAATTGCACTCTACTCAATGCCACATAAATACACTCCACATAAATGCACTCTATACCACATACCACCAATCAACATAAATGCACTCCACACCATGACACAATTTCACTAAGCATAATTTCACTCAACACCACAGTCCAGGCCACACAATTCAACTCCACACATTTCCAATACACACTGCATAATTACACACCAAACAACATATTTCAACTCCAGAACTCCACAATCCACAACGTACCTCCAATCCACACCATATAGTGTCACCACCTGAGCACCAAACATCATTCACCACCACCATTTTGCATCAGCGCACCACCTAAGCATCACATCACTCTGCCCTTGGAATCTGGCATCTGTTGATTCTCCCCTAGTGTCCGTCCGCTGCTCGTGTTCTAATTAAATTACTGTTTTCCAACCTCCACTTCCCCGTTATTTATGTCCCGCTCCCCCATAACAAAACAAATTATAACAAACAAGCATCAGAAGAGGCAGGAAGAAGTTGCCAGCAGTGCAAGTACAAAAAAACGAAGACATTTTTTATGTTAAAATCTTTTTTTAATCGGGTTTTTCAGTTGTATATAATATAATAATTGCAGTAGTGTGTTTGTATTGTGCTGCCATCCTTCTTTCCTATTCACATTTCCCAAGGAGGAATCATTTAATGGGAAAACCACCTGGTTAGGATGGAAAACGTGCATGAGTTGGTACCCAAGCACCAATACCTACGATTATTTCCACAATTAGAGTGCAAAACCCAGGGCTTTAAGTGGGCCGGGTCTCACCGGTGCTGAGCACCGGCAGTTTTTAAAAGGGGGCCTTGAAACGGGTCTCTATCGGGCTCTGTTTTGTTCCCTGGCACAAAGTAATATCCAAGTATTCCCCAAGCTTAGTTGTTAAAAATATGCTTCATGGCTACACACTTACACGGTCCACACATGCTTTCTTTTTTAAAGTTGCTGCTTGTTTGGTTTACTTTTGGCCAGTCACTCTCCAACAGAGCATTTTGACACTCCGACACCAACTGCTCCCTCCATCCTCCCTTAGTAGGTAACAGACATTGCCATTTACAATGCCAATAGCTCTAACTTAAAAAAATGCGAGACCTATTGCATTTCCAATGCTTGTTGTATATGTTGTGGTTTGCTAGGCAGTCCTACTAGAAAGGGCTATACTTAACTTTTGACATTTGAACAAGCTAGGCACTCCAACTACTAAGGGTTATACTTAACTCTTGAACACAATTAAGATGGCCACATTTGAGGATGACAGAAATAAACTTTTGGAGATACTCTTCCAAGGTAAAAATTAGGATAATATCCCAGCGACTAACAATAGTAAGGAAGGACTCAAATCCAAATTCATATGCTTGGAAAAATTATGCAAGCAAAAATCTTCTCGTTGGTGGGATGCCATCATTTTGAAAAAATACTTCGAGATGAAACAGGTACCCAGCTCAGCATGGTATCACGGAATTCCTTTTTTTTCTGCTGTGTCACCAATGGGCCCAGAAATTCCAGCTGCAACAGAACCAGGGTCACAATCAACTTAAAAGTAGCCTGGCTCCTGGTGCGTGTCCTGGGGGCATGATGATGCCCTTGCACCTTTTCAGGAGAGAAAAATATGTAGGATGGGGCAGAAATCTGTTTGAACTTCTTGCGCTTTTTCTAAGATATTTCTGAGTACTTGGAGTGTGAAGACTGTTCGCAGGAATGACCTAGGGAGCGGAATCTGGGCCTTCATCTCAACCAATCACTGCGCGGGATTTTTCAGTGCTTCATCGAATGGGCTTGCGGTGCATCAAGGCACAATCGCTACAGGCCTGCAGTCGTGATCCGATCCTAGGCACTATAGGCAAACCACATGTGGGTCAGTCACAGACGTATTTGCGGCATTTCCCACAGGGTCTGAACCCTGTAGAAATGGGAGGTGACATTTTTACCTTGCACACCGAAGAATTTAGAAGAGTTAAAGTGTCCCAATGAGATGAGGGGTAGCTCCGGATCCGCCTCGGTCGGCGTGGAAGAAAAGGAACTGATGTCAGTGAGCATGGGTGGAGCCTATATAGACCCGCGCACACACATCCTGCATGGAACGACGCTGACGTGGCACCCCCTGCCGGATCGCAGATGTACTGCTGAAGATTTTTCAGATCCAGTCTGACACCTGAGGGAAGTATTCAAAAGGTGTGGAATCTGCAGTTAGAGGTTTCTCTCTGAAGTCAAATTTAGCACACTCAGTTCTACAAAGGTATAAAAACGTATCTAGTCTTTGCAGAAAAACACTGACTGAAAAGTATGTTTATTCAGTGTTGATTGCGGGGACCTGATGTGTTAGAATTTTTAACGACTACAACATCTTCTGAGTAAGCCTAGGTTACTTAAACTTGCGACTCCAGAAGACTAAACTACTTAACTTTGCTACTCCAGAAGACTAAAGTGCCTACAGGAAGTAACTTTATATTGGTGGCACTAGAATATCAATTGGAAATTATAGTACACAGAGGGAATTGCCTAGTAATCCCTCACTGTACTAGGACCCGAAAAAAGGAAGTCCAGTCTCCCTGGGTTTAGGTGATGTAGGGGAAGACACTCTTTCAATGAGGTATTTGGATAGAGGAGGAAGGCTTCAACAGTACGATAGTCTGTTCTAGATCACTGAACTCAGATAGGTCTTCTATCATTTAAGCAATTGGAATTTTAAAAATATCCCCAGTTTGCACTGGTGTGTAGGCAATAAAACTGGAAATTCAACCAAGTTACTGAGCTTGAAAGTAAAATGGAATTCAGCAGATAGTTAATCGTCACAGAAGATAGCAATCTTTAAAAAGAAGGATGAACCATGTTTTCAACATACAGAAATACTTGAAAGGGATTATTACGTAGCTTCCGTTCAACCCCAGAGAGTAAGGCAGAATGTTAACAGAAGCTGTGCCAAAATAGCTGGTGAGGAATTTAAAAAAAGTGAATTGCATCCAAGTTTCCAACCCAACCCAGTTAAAGCAATGTGGATGCGGAGTGGAAGCCAACAGTGTTCTGAACTTTCTGACTACATAATTCGAGCAAGATACTATTCTGGATCGACAGACAATGTGAAGAGTAGGCAAAACATAAGAATATATACTAAAAGGTTGCAAACGTAGTTTCCCTCTCTTTTTGAAAAGCATTCCTTTGATTTGTTTCCAGCCATTTTTTGGTACAGTACATAAGCAACTTCGCCAAAAGCTCAGTTTAAAAAAAATGAGATTCTGTTTAATAATTCATGCATAACATGTAAATTTTTACCTGCTTGACTGATCAGATGATGGCCTTGGTGGAAGTGGTTCCACGGAGAAAAGTTCTTCGCTGCCTTGCATTGCATCTATGCTGGTGCTTGCCAAAGTAAATGGGGCAGTGGGACGTGCTATACCCATCCTTACAGGAACAATCAATGATTCAGCTACATTACACAACTCCTCCACAGCATAAGGAAGCAATGCTTGAAATACTCGCTTACATTTACCAATTGGCTGAGGAATAAAATTGCTGGGGGGAAAACAAAAACAACATTCAGCTGTAAAACTGCATTGCGTTTCCCCTTTAGTCGTTTTAAGCTTTAAAATGTATATGCTTTACTTAGCAGAAGAACAATGGTAAGAAATTATTAAAATCTGCACATATATCAACCTTTAAAAATGTAAATTAAAACAAACTGTAGGAAAGTAGGATCTGCTTTCATGGTTACCCCCACTTTTTGCAGTGTTACTCTGTTTTATGACTAGTCTGACTGGGATTCTGCTAATCAGAACCCCAGTCCCTGTGCTTTCTCCCTAAATTATACTGTGGTAAGTACTTTGGTACCTTCCCAATTAGCTACTGGTGTACCCTTCTAAGTCTCTAGCATATGGTACTATAGTACCCAGGGCATTGGTACACCAAGGGTCTCCCATGGGCTGCATCATGTATTGTGCCACCCATGATAGACCACTCAAACTGTGACTAAAGGCCTGCCATTGCAACCTGTGTGAGCAGGTGCTAGCACCACTTACAACAGATATAAGTTTTCTTATATCTGAGATCACTGCACTTAAAACCTATAAGTCACCCTTAGAGTAGACCTTTCAATCTTGAAGGCAGGGTGCTAGGTGATAAGTGTGAGGGTGCCCTGCACGAGCAGGACACCCACTACAAAACCCAGAGTCGATTCTCCAGGCTTTGTAAGTGTGGTCAGCCATTTTGATAAATATAGTGGCCATGCGTCATTAAGCAATAGCTAACTATATACTGGCTATGCTGAACCTGGGCATGTTTGGCATCAAACATGCTGGAATCATTCCCCCACACCGTTACTGGTGTTGGAGGTATGATTCCATGCACCAGGGGGCTCCTCCGGGTAGCCCCCAGGGCTCTCGGTAACAGCCTTCCAGGGTCTGCCAGCAAGCTAGTGCTGCTGTCGACCCCAGACACGATTCTGCTCTCCTGCTGCTGAGCTAAGCTTGAGCAGGGGAAGGTAGAGCAATAGGTTTCCTGTCACAGGGAGGTGTGACCACCTCCCAGACAGGACTTAGTGTATTGAGCTGGGGTGGGGGCGCTTGCCTGCACTACCAGAATGCTTTGAAGGGCACATTTGGTGCCCTCCTTGCATACTCCAGTTTGAGCCAGTTCAAGTTCAGGAAGCCGATGGCTCCCGCTCTGGCGCAAAACTGGACAAAGTCTTCTTCGTCTGTGCCTGTGCTTCATCCAGGTACCTCTGCAGGCTTGTGGGCATCAAAAACTCCTGAAAGAATCTCCCTTGGAGTGAAGGAGTCACTCCCCTGCATCTACAGGCAACGCAACGAAGCTGACCGGTCTGCTGCTCCTGACGTCCTACGGACTCCGAAAGGCTCAGCAACACAAGTGGTGGTTCTGCAACTCCCTCGAGGCCTGACTTGTCCTCCCAGCAAGTTTGAGGCCAGTATCCCTTGTCGGAACTGCTGGAACAGAATCCCTGTGCATTGCGTCGACTTGCTGTTGCCAAGGCTTGTTGACTGACCTGCAGACATCTTCGGGCGACAAGAAGCTCCAGCCTCCAGCATATCTTCCTGCCAAGATCTTCATCGTCACCGCATCCTCTGCACCGTGGGCCTGCATCTTTGGTGAGCTGCTCGAGGTCCTCTTGAGACTGCTGTGCCTTCGGCCTATGGGTCTTTTTGAGGGTCTTCTTTGGCTTCAGTGGGCTCCCCTGCTCTTACTCTCCTGCAATCGGTGAATCCCTTGGACCTTGCTGGTCCCAACTCGGCACCTTTTTTGTTTACGTCCGTTGCTGCTGCCAAGGCTTGTTGATGCTTCCGCCGGACAACGTCCCCCTGGTTCTTGGTTTCCGATGTGGGACAGCTCGTGAACGGCTCCTGGTCTTCCACAGCGTCGCCTGCTCCTCACAGCTGCAGCGACAAGGTCACTGTCATCACTCCTGCATCTTCTGTCATTGGTCTCCCATGCCTCCTGGTCACTTCCGAGTGGCATAGACTCTGTCCCTTCTGCTTGCAGGTACTCTTCAAGAATCCACCCTTGGATTCCACCGGACTCTTTCACCTTCTTTGCCAGCGGCATCTTTCCTGAAGTCCTCCATTATGGTCTACGGCAGTTTCCGACGCCACTTTGCACCTATGCACCCGGTGTCCCTGGTATAGGTATCCTGGTTTCACTGATGGGGTGACTCTCCAACCTTCTGTCTTCCACAGGGTTTCTTCGGGGTCCATTGGGAAGGGTCGTCCTTCTTGAAAACTGCAACCGCAACTTTCCCATTAACTTGTATTGAGTACGCTGCTGTGTTTCCACTCTGCACACAGGCTCCGTGGGGTTCTTGGGTACTTACCTCGGGTGGTTCCTTGTGTCCCCAACTCTTCTGGTCCAATTCCCGACTGCGGTCGCAGTTTGCATTCCACTTCTTTAGTATTAGGTTTGGTCTCCTCCTGGAGACCACTCCGTATTTGTGCTTCCTTATCTGTTTACATTTGAAGTATAGTGTGCATTGTGCTGACATCTCCGGGTAGGAGATATACCAATGTGTTAGTGAGTGTATATAATAAATATAACGATTTTTATAACTACACTGTGTGGTTCTTTTTTGTGTAAACTACACTATATAATTAGATCTGGTAAAACAAGCTGCTTGACACTCCTTCTGGGCTAAGCCTGAAGGCTGCTCTCGACAGCTACCACTTAGAGAGCTTTCAATGGTTGTCTAAGATCATTAAAATCACCATTAGGGTCGTCTTGATTAGTGCAGTGTGCTTCACTTAAATAAGTGTGCACCATAAACTAAGCCAGTCTCCTACACAAACCTATTCAAATTTAGTTTGCTCAGTGCATAGTGTAAGGACTGTGGATGCCAAGATATAGAGGGAACATATTAAACTTCTTCACACATGCTTTCTCTTTATAATCATGACCTTTTATTGCTGTCCACATAAATACTGTACAAATGCCTCTACAAGGTGGTAAGGTGGTATGGTACTCTTCTACTTCCTCAGTACTGTCCTGCTGCTTTAGAATTTGAGATTACCCCGGATCCTGCAATGGAACATTATCGATTATTTGACAAGAACAACTACATCCAACAAGGCCTTTTGCATGAGTGGAGGAATGTCTACAGTCCAAAAATTGTGAATGCCCAAGTGAGCCTGCAGGTGCTTGCTAACCTTTTAGGTCTTGGCTCACTCGTGACTGGCTGAGCTTCTAAAGTAATGAAATAAAAGCTAAGAAAGAGCAAGATGGGCAAATATCTCATGGTGAAGCGAACGTTCCGTGCTTCGGACACCAGCAGACTGGGAGTTACATTAGATACTACCAAAACAACAGTTTGTCTGGTTTTTCAAATAAAAGCCAACAATACAATAACTAAGTGATAATGGCAGAGTAGTCCGATGCAAAAGGCTGCCCTTTTAATATCTGGACGGTACAAAATGTAGTTCAATTAGCAGAAGTTAAACAGCGCAATGTCATTTTACTCACAGCTTTATTTGAATCTTACAGCATATTAATCTCTACCAGGAGGCATGTTGATCACCTGGGCCCTCAGCATGTTGTGAAAATGGCAAGTACTGTAAAAGTACTGTATGTGGGATAAACAACACAATCTATGATTGGGCCTTGCTCTTTGATCAAAATACACAAAAAAGAAAAGTGTGAAATATATGTTGTGATTTTATTTATTCCAGTTGTGAGGCTGGATTTTTTTTTTTTTACTTTTAGACAATTTTCATTATTATTTTGCTGTTGTTCGTATGTAGTAGTGGATTTTGATAACTTAAGATTCTTATCAACATTATATAAAAAAAACACTGCTTCTGTGTGCTGATCCCAGGGCACAGACTGTAAATGTCCTGCGCATGCTACATGTAAATAAGCACAACTCTAAGGAACTTTCTGAGTGCAAATTTTTATTTAAAGATATTTTGCCCCTGCCAACCAACAACCATAGGCAAAAACCGATCATCCAAGTCTGAGCATTAGCATACCTTACAATTTCTTTAAATCAAATTTTGAAATGATTAGAATAGCCTGCACCATTTTACATTCATTTTATAACGATTTTGTCGCTGTTAAGTGTTTCAAGATTCCATATAGAGACAGGCAATGCAGTGCTAATTAACATTAATGAAGATTGCAAGATGGGAAAAGGCTGTTCTTTGGATTTAAGAGGACATACAATGCTACTCTCAATGACTGGAGAGTGTTTGAGCCGGATATGTACTGGGGAGTAACATGTAGTGCCAAGCTAGTATTTCATGTCTTTCATGTCCCCAAGCATGCTTGAAGTTTGAGTGAATGCTAGCTACGTAACTAGTTATTGCAGGGTGGGAGGTCATTATTCCTAGCAGGCACTATCCAGCTCTGAAAGACTCCAAATCACAGCAACAAGGCAGCTGTGCAGATTCCAAAACTTAGGACCAGACTAGACAGATGGGGATTAGTCCAGGAGAGATTCGACCCATTGTTCACTGTTTAGTCTTTCAATGGAATGCAGACTAACCACATATTGGCATATACCCGTGGTGGTGAAAGCATAGGATTGCCAGAGCCAGCCAGATTGTGTGCAACCCTGAAAGGTCTGTAGGCTCCCCCAATCCAGGAGAAGAATTTGCTTCCTGCTGTTGTAGAGATTGCAGGCTTCTGAGCCTAGAGTCCAGTCAGACCAGACTGGTCAAGGTGTGAGGTCTACTGGCCTCTGACTGAAGACCGCACTTGCTCATGTTGCCAAGGGTGATGAGCACATCACAGGAACTGGTGGATGAGTGTTATGACCCAATGCAGGGGAAACTAACCTTGCAAAGGTAATGGGATGGATACCTTCCTCATCCCACCAAGTATACAGGCATCAGAAAGGGAGTCAAAAGGGGCATACGTGCAGGCGGGTTAACTGAAGAATAAATTACCAGCTCAACCACATAGGAGATGAATATTTTGTGCATCACAAACACCAAGTCCAAATAGACCCGATCTTTGACCAGCAGAGGCATATCACAAACAAAACACAGTCTTGAGGCATATCTGATGTTACAAAGGCAAGAAACCAGAGTCACGAGGAATGGATGAATGTTAATTGTGGAGACCCGGAAGGGAGTCTCCCTGCATGTATACAGGTAAAAACGGTGGTGCCCCAATAACTAAACTAAATTGCATGATTGTGACTTCTATGATATTTGGTGACTTCAAGTTTTGGCAACAGGGGATACCATTTGGGAGCCTCTTAAAATCAAACCACAGCTCTGAGGTAAAAATGCAGCACCTCCAGGGGCCTTTTAACATGGTCAAGCCCACCGGAGCAAAAAAATGCAGGACTGGCCCGTATACATTCAAAAGTATTTTAATAGAGTTTCTAATGACTTTTGCCCCAACAGTTAGTGACATAAATGCTGCAAATACTGACCAAGTCACAGTACTGAATTGTTCCAAAATTGGGTAAAAGGCTGAGGAAGTCAGTGGGCTGTAGGGTCAACATCTGAATTTTCAACACCCAAAAACAAAGTACCAAATTCTGCAAGCCCAAATAGCTCCTTCACTAAACAACGAGGACCCAGCCCCAATAAAATCACAGCTGTCGTGCCAATGTCAGGTGTAAAAGCTAAAAATGTTCAGCTGTGCCAGTTTAAAGATGGTGCGGGGGTTAACAAAGTTTATGGACTGCAGCTTGAAATCTTTCACTTGGCTGAAACTGTTCCAGTGCATTCTGCACCAGTAGCTATCGACAGCCTTGACCATTTACCTTGTTTGTCGAGAATCAGAACACTATTCTATAATGCATTTCAGACAAATTATTTGAGATGGGCAACTTCAATTTACAGATTTCTAATATGGCAATTAGCCTTCTGCTACACATGCTCATGGAAACTTTTTCTTTTTTGCAGTCTCCACACGCATATTTTCATGGTGAAACGCTGGATCTCTCGTATTCAGCTAGAAATCTTGGAATCCTCTTTAAATACTCATTGAGTTTTTCAGAATAACTTGTCTGCAGTCTAGAACTGCCGCTTTCATTTAACATCTGTAAAATATTCACTTTGCTCAAACTGCTCCTTCAAAGTTTGATTTTTTTTAAATCAACGATCCCACTTCACTTTATGTTGGTCTTCTTAAATATCTCCTTACTCCAGTTCAGTCTATTTAAACACATTGCTTCAGTGTACTCTTTTCTCTCAACTATCATAGTCCATTCTAGCTACCGGGTCCCACATCCATGGCTTACAATCACTGGTCAGCTCAGATTAGTTATCACTATAATACCTTTAAATCTCCACACTCACATGCTCCACATGATCTATGCTCATAAACCACTTTATACACGTTCTCACTCTTCTTTCTACGTCTTCATCTCCCTATTTCCTTGAACACCTTCATGCTTTCACTCTTTTACACTCCTTGCAGCACACCACGGAAACAATCAACCTTTCTTTATTTGCTCTGCTCCTACTTTCAGGAAACGTTTGAAAGAGCACCTTCTGATTGCTGAATAGTCAGGGAATCCGGTTATACCTTTTCAGAACTTCATTACTTTGTATTGTACAGTTTAACCATATTTGTATGTGAAGTGCATTTGATAAAGGTGATATAAAAAACAATGAAAATTTGCCAGTGGAGTATTCACAAACGAAAAACTGGAGTTAGGGTCTCAATCATGATTTTAAAATGAGGATGACATCTCCCAGACATCAGGAATGGTTCCAGCATACCAGAAGTATGAAACCAAAATCCCTCATTTGAGATGGGTTAGGGACGGAGCAACTCCTCAACCCAAATGATAATGTTCCTGGATTTTGCTTCTCCTGGCCAATTTGATGTCATGGCTTCTCATGTGTTCGCCGGAAAGATTCTCTAGCTGCCGAGCTTTGTGCATGTCGACCTTGGACAGGGTGACTCTGACCAGCAAGTGCAGTTGATTGTTTTGTGAAGACAAGCCATCAGACTTCAGCTTCACGGCAAGCATTCTGAGGCTTGGGGTCAGTCTACAGAAGATGCATTTCTGAAAATACTTCCAATAATT
Source organism: Calotriton arnoldi (assembly GCA_963921515.1). Classification (NCBI taxonomy): domain Eukaryota; kingdom Metazoa; phylum Chordata; class Amphibia; order Caudata; family Salamandridae; genus Calotriton; species Calotriton arnoldi. Next base: position 604,580 of record CAWUFW010006538.1, read on the forward strand.
GAAATACTGAGGGTCTTCTCCATTTCCTGACGATGTACAAAATACTGGGTTTGAGGGTGTAGGAAAGTGGGTTTCTGTTGCATTACCCCCCCACACACACACTTTTTGCCTGACTGATGCAACTTTGACTGAATGTGCACCGGGGTCCTGCTAACCAGGTTCCTAGCGCCTGTGTTCTTTCCCAAAACTGTACCTTTGCTTCCACAATTGGCACACCTCTGGCCCATACCAGCCCCTTGTAAAAGGTACCAGTGGTACCAAGGGCATTGTGACGAGAGGGCCTCTAAGGGCTGCAGCATGTTGTATGCCTCCCAGCACTGCAAGAGGCATAGGTAAGTCTCCCCTACAGCATGCCTTACAGCCCTAAGGCAGGGTGCACAATACCTCTTGTGAGGGCATAACTTCATGAGCAGATATGCCCCTAGTGTGTCTAAGTCCATTCTTAGACATTATAAGTGCATAGTGAATCCATACTGAGTACATGGGCTGGGAGCTTGTCAATATGAGTTCCACAGCTCCATGATGGCTTCACTGAATCCCAAGATGTTTGGTACCACATCTCTGAATAATGGGCCCACACTGGTGCCAGTATTAGATTCATTAATACATGCACTCAGAGGTTACCTCAGTGGTGGCCCCTGAAAACCTCCCAAACCGCTAGTGTGTGGCTGAATGGTGTGCACCAGCCTTCCACTTCCAGACATGTTTTTGACCCCCTGAGGTGGGAGACTAGTGCTCTCGTGGGTCAGAAACAAAGCCTACTCTGGGTGGAGGTGCTTCACACCTACCCCCAAGCAGTAACAGCATTCAAGGGCAGTGAGCCTCAAATGCTTACTTCTCTTTGTTATGCTAGCCAGGGCCTCTCCAGCTGGTGGAGATGCCCAACCCCCTGACCAAGCCCCACTTTTGGCGGCAAGGTCGGAGGGAAAATTAGTAAGCAGTAGAGGTGTGTCCCCCTCTCAGCCAGGACCACCCCTAAGAGGTCCCGAGCTGAAGTGTCCACCTCCTTTGAAAATCCACCATATTGTTTGAGAGGATATTAGCCAATAGGATTAGGGGTATGCCCCTTCCTCAAAGGGAGTGGGCATACAAATAGTGTAGTCACCCTAAAGGTAAGTAGCCCATTGGTTACTACCTGCCAGCGCCTGTAAAGCCCCTAAACTGAGTATTTGGGGGGCACCTCTGAATCTTGATTGAGATTCCTGGTCACCTAAAGAAGTAGGATCGAAGAGCCGGACCAGCAGTGAAGACTCCAGACGACAACTGACCTGGCCCCAGCCCTACCGGCCTGTCTGCAGCCCTCGAAGAAACCGGCTCCAAAAAGCGACTCATCCTGCAGGCCCAGCGACCTCCAAAACCCTGGGAGGACTGCCTGTCTTCCCAAAAGACCACAAACTCCCATGGGCAACAGCCCTGTCCACAAAATAAACCAACATGAAGAGCTCCAGAGCCCTACTGAACCGCACAACCAGACCTATGGACCTACTTCTGCACCAGACGTCTCCGGCCCGAGTCGAAGTGGCTCACCAGTCCCAAAAATGTTCCCCAGCAGTCCTGAGCTCGAGTCCACCCCAGAGTGACCTCTCCTAGACTCCACCTTGACACCTGCAGCCTCAATACAAAGGGTCCCTCAACCTTGACCGTCTCTGGTAAGACGTTTCCGATGTCCAAAGACACTTCTGCACCCGCCTTCCCGCAGCCTTGGGGAGCTCGACCAACAGTATCCTGGAGCTCCTCAGCACCCCAACTTAACTCCAGAGACACTGGTTCCCTTCGTCCAGCTTCCTGGTCAGAGCCTGCAGCCTTTGTTTGAAATCTTCATTCTCTATTGATTTGTATTGGGCGCCTGATGCTGTGTTGGCTCTCTGCACCCGTTCGCCTCTGTGCCGCTGAGGATGTGTGTTTGGTGCCGACTCGTGGCCACCTCAGTGCTGGTCTAAACCCCTGGAAATTGACCCCCCACTCCGATTCTACTTCCCTTCAACCGGCACCTCTTTGAGTGCCCCCAGTCTCCACTGACTAACATTGGGCCCAGTGACAGAATTTGACCTCTGAACCCTGCCGCCCCAGTGCCGCTGGTGGCACACTCTCTACATTGACCTGACCCTTGCCCAGTGTTGATCATAAAACCCGAAGACTGAAATTGTAAGTCGTGTACTAACCTGCAAAATGACATGATTGTTTTCCTTCCATAGGTTAACATTGAACTGCTTGAAAAATGCACTGTCCACTTTTTATACTGAAAAAATTATTTTACAAAACATTTTACTGGAACAAATTATCTTTGGTTCCAAGTAATAAACACACAAAAAGTTATATTTTTACAAACAATTGGTTTCGGATTTAGTCATTGAGTGTGTGTAATCATTTCTTGCCTGAGTGTGTACAACAAATGCTTAACACAGCCCTCTGATAAGGTTAATTCCTCGCCCACACTACCACAAAAGAGAGCATTAGTATTATCTACTTTAGCCTCTGTAAAGTCTCTGGGGATCCATTGGACTGTGCACACTATACCTTACTTTGGTATAGTATATACAGAGCCAGCTTCCTACAGAGGGTGCCAACATAGATCATTTGGATAAGGTCGGCAGCAAAAGAATCAAAACTCTTCTTTCAAATGTTCAAAAACTTCTCCAATACTGTATATGTGTATCTTTTTGTTACTGTCCAGGGATATGATGTGGATAGAAGAAAATTCACTCCAGCATGTATACACCATGTAGGAAAGTAGGATCTGCTTTTATGGTTACCCCCACTTTTTGCCTGGTGTTATGCGGTTTCTGACTAGTCTAACTGGGATCCTGCTTATCAGGACCCCAGTCACTGCGCTTTCTCCCCTAAAATGGCTATGGTAAGTACTTGGGTACACCCCAGATTGACTACTGGTGTACACTTATAAGTCCTCAGTATATGGTACTAAGGTACCCAGGGCATAGGTACATCAGGGCTGAAGCATGTATTATGCCACCCATGAGAGACCACTCAAATTGTGACTACAGGCCTGCCATTGTAGCCTGTGTAAGCTGGTGCTAGCACCACTTACGACAGATGTAGGTTTCCCTATATACGCGATCACTACACTTAAAACCTATAGGTCACCCCTAAGGCAGGCCTTTCAATCCTGAAGGCAAGGTGCTCAGTTCTAAGTGTGAGGGTGCCCCTGCATAAGCAGGGCACCCCTACAACCCTCGGAGTCCATTCTCCCGGGTTGTAAGTGCATCAGCCATTATGACAGAGTGGCCATGTGTCATTACGCGATGACCATCTCTAAACTGGCTGTAACGAACCCTGTCATGTTTGGTATCAAACATGTTGGAATCCTACCCCCACACCATAAACGGTGTGGAAGCTATGATTCCATGCACTGTAAATCTCCTCCGGGAGGCCCTCAGTGCTCCCGGTACCAGTCTTCCAGAACTGGACAGCAAGCTAGGGCTGCTGCCAATCAGACATGTGTCTGCCCTTCTGCTGTTGAGCCAAGCTTGAGCAGGGGAAGGCAGAACAATAGATATCCTGTCACAGGGACCACCTCCCAGACAGGGTTTAGTGTATTGGGGCACTGCAACAAAGCTGACCGGTCTGCTGCTCCTGGGCTCCCACAGACTCCCAAAGGCTCAGCAACACAGGTGGTGGTTCTACAACTCCCTCGAGGATTGCACTGTCTTCTCACCAAGTTTGAGGCCAGTATCCCTTGTCGGAACCGCAGGAACCAAACACCTGTGCAGCGTGTCAACTTGCCGTTGCCAAAGCTTGTTGGTGCTCCCAACGGGCAAACAGCTGCAGCTCCAAGGTCATCGTCAACTCTCCTGCATCTCCCGACATCGGTGGGCATTCGTCTCCCGTGCCTCCTAGTCATTCCTGAGTGGCATAGACTCTGTCCCCTCTGCTTGCAGGTACTTCTCAACTTAAATCCACCTTTGGGTTCCACAGGACACTTTCACCTTCTTCAACAGCGGCATCTTCCTGAAGTCCTCTATTGAGTTCGACGGCGGTTTCCACCGCAACTTCACACCTATGCACCCGGCTTCCCTGGTGTAGGTAATCCTGGTCTTAGGGTATCCAACGGTGGGGTGGCTCTCCAACCTTCTGTCTTCCATGGGGTTTCTTCAGGGTCTACTGGGAAGGGTCCTTCTTTAGAATTGCCACTGTGACTTACCCATTGACTTGAATTGAGCACGTGGTCGTGTTTCCACACTGCACATGGCCTCCGTGGGGTTCCTGGGTACTTACCTCGGGTGGTTCCTTGGGTCCCAGCGCTTCTACGTCTTCTGGATATAGTCTTGACCGGAGTTGCGATTCGCATTCCCCTATTTTAGTATATGGTTTGGTCTCCTTCTGGCGACCACTGTGTATTCGTGCTACTTACCTGTTTTTATTGCAAAGTAATGTATGCATTGTGTTATATCTCCGGGTAGGAGAGGAACAAGTTACTTACCTTCGGTAACGATATATCTGTAAGAAACATAGGTTAGTTATAGATTCCTTACCTTAGAATTACCCCCAGGCGTCAGACTGGATCCGGAAAGTTTTTTCGTCAGCAGTACCTCTGCGCGTCGGAAGGTGGCATCGGTCGGCTCGGCGCTCGTCGTTGGTGGTGTCGTGGTCGCCGGGATGACGTTGCGGTAGCTACATAGACGCCGCCCTCGCGCGCGGACGTCAGTTCTGTACACGACTTTCCGCACCAGAAACACAGAGCCATGCAAGACACTGACCACTGGTGCACAAAACTAGGTCCCTGAAGGGATGTCCTTAACCCTAGAAATAAGTTCGCAGAACGGGGAGGATGGGTGGGGTGGTAAGGAATCTATAAAAAAACCTATGTTTCTTACAGATATATTGCTACCGAAGGTAAGTAACTTGTTCATCTGAAAGAAACAGTTAGTTATAGATTCCTTACCTTAGAATAGATACCCCAGCAATACCAACCCCGGTGATGGGTCTGCGAACTAAGATCACACCAGAAAGTACTGGAGTACAGAACGGCCAAAGAAGCCGTCTCTCCGGACTTGGCTGTCGAGGCAGTTGTGTCTCGTAAACGTGTGCAGCGATGCCCACATAGCTGTCTGACAGATGTCATTCAGAGGAACTCCTCGTCCCAAAGCAGTAGTGGCTGCCGTCGCCCTGGTGGAGTGGGCGCGCAGCCCCACTGGAGGCTCATTTTTTGCTAGAGAATAGCACGCTTTGATACACAAAACGACCCATCTAGAAATGGTTTGCTTGTGTACGGCCCGACCTTTCTTGGCGCCAACGTAGCCAACAAAGAGCTGGTCATCCACCCGGAACTGTTTGGTGCGATCCAGATAAAAGGAAAGCGCCCGTTTTGGATCCAGACGGGGGAGCCTCTCTTCCTCTTTCGAAGGATGCGGAGGTGGAAAGAAGGTGGGCAAAATGATGGTTTGCCCAATGTGAAAGGAGGGGACAACCTTGGGAAGGAAGGATGGACAGGTCCTGAGGACAACCTTGTCCGGATAGACAGACAGAAAAGGAGGCTTGGATGAAAGAGCCTGGAGCTCACTCCCTCTTCTGGCAGATGTGATGGCCACCAGGAATGCAGTCTTAAGAGTTAAAAGTCTTAAGGGACAGTTGTGAAGCGGCTCAAAGGGAGCGCACATTAAATATGTCAAGACCAGATTCAAGTCCCACTGAGGCATAACGAAAGGAATAGGAGGAAAGAGATGTTATGCCTTTTAGAAAACGATTGACAACCGGGGACTTGAAAAGAGAAGGCTGATCAGGAAGTCGAAGAAATGCCGAAATGGCCGAAAGATAGCCCTTAAGAGAGCCCCAAGCAGAGCCCTGCTGGGCCAAAGAAAGGAGGAAAAAGAGAACCTCAGAAAGAGGAGCCGATAGGGGATCCACAGCCTTTGCTGTGCACCATGCCACAAATTTGTTCCACTGGCAGGCGTATACAGTCTTAGTGGAGGGACGCCTGGCTGCCAAGATTACATCACAAACTTCGGGAGGCAAGTCAAATGACCTCAACTGCCGCCGTTCAATCTCCACGCAAGGAGGTGGAGGCTGGACAGGTTCGGGTGGAGGACCGTCCCCTGCTGCTGCGACAGAAGATCCTCTAGAAGAGGCAGTCGCGTCGGAGGATCGATGGCCATGTTGAGCACCTCGGGATACCAGACTCTTCGTACCCAATCCGGAGCCACAAGGATGACTTGGGCCCGGTCGCGCCTAATCTTCTTCAGCATTCTGGGCAGAAGTGGTATAGGCAGAAAGGCATACAACAGACCGCAACTCCACTCGCGACGAAAAGCGTCGCCAAGCGAGTGCCGCCTTGAAAAATCCAACGTGCAGAATTGCTGACATTGCACGTTCTCTTCGGTGGCGAATAGATCTAACCAATGCTCACCCCACTGCCGAAAGAGACCTTGCACCACCTTCGAGTGAAGACGCCATTCGTGATCCATCATGCACCTGCGGCTGAGTTTGTCCGCCCTGGCGTTCATGGAACCTGCCAGGTGTTGAACCACCAGGGATATGCCCTGATGTTCCAGCCATGTTTAGAGGCGGAGGGCCTCCTGACATAGGGTCCACGACCCCCACCCCGCCTTGTTTGTTGCAGTACCACATGGCGGTGGTGTTGTCCGTGAACACCTGCACTACTCTTCCCCGGACAGAGGGAAGGAATGCCTTGAGTGCAAGACGGATCGCCCGGGGGTCCAGAAGGTTGATGTGGAGCCCAGACTCCGCCGGAGACCAGAGGCCTCTGATCTCTGCCTCTCCCATGTGGCCGCCCCATCCCAGAAGGGATGCGTCTGTCACCACTGTGTGCTCTGGTTGGGTAAGGGCCGTTGACCCAATCCTGGTTCGTGAGCCACCACTGCAATTGTCGTGCACTGCCCTCCGAGATCTGGCCGCAATCGGACAGATTCCCCTGATGCTGCGCCCACTGGAACTTATGGTCCCACTGCAGAGCCTGCATATGCCACCTGGCATGATTGACCAGCAGGATACAGGAGGCCATGGGGCCCAGCAGCCTCTGGGTCATTCGGACCGAAACCCAGGATAGAGGCTGAAAGATCGGAATCATAGCCCGAATATCCCGGACTCGGTGTTCGGGAGGATAGACCCAAAACCGCGTCGTGTCCAGAACCGCTCCGATGAAGAGGAGCTTCTGAGAGGGAATCAGGTGTGACTTCAGCACATTGATGAAGAACACCAGCGAATGCAGGGGATCGGCCGTAGTCTGGAGGTGGGAAACAACAGTCTGGGGCGAGCCCGCCTTCAACAGCCAGTCGTCGAGATGTACAAGTTACTTACCTTCGGTAACGATGTATCTGGTAGAGACGATTCTAGCCGCAGATTCCTTAACGTAGAATTATCCCCAGGCGTGAGACTGGATCCGAAAAATTTTGCCACAGCATCCCTGCGCGCCGGGGGAGGGGGGGGGGGCGTGGCACCACACGACTCAGCCCTGACGCTGTCCGCGGACGTCAGCGAGGTCACATAAGTCCCACCCCGGCGCGCTGACATCAGTTTTACTTGGAGAACTTTTCCGCGCTACAACGCGGAGCACAGACGGCAGCTGGTACAGACCATAAAGAAGCGCCCAGAACAGGCCGAGCGCAAGACCAGGACCGAGGCAAGGGAGCCCCCCTCGCACAAGCCCCAAAGAAGGACCGTCCCAGTGGTACAATCTGGCCCACGAAGAAAAGTGGGAAACATGTAGCACAGACCCAAAGCCGTCAACCAGAACACAGGAGAACACCAGGAAGAACCCGGCCCCCCTGGAACTCAAGGTAGAGGAAACACCAAGACACGACGCCGTAGACGGCATGACAAAAAGTCGGTCTGGCGATCCAGCGGCTGAGGAGGGAAGGCAAAACGCACCAGCGGATACTGAGCAGGACGGAACCTAGAGCAGCGGACGCCACGCAAAGGAAAAAGGAAGAGAGTGAGAGAGTGAGAGAGTGAGAGAGAGAGAGAAAAAACACCAAGCGGAATACAGTGACGCCAGGAAACATGAGGAACCCAAGGAGGGATCCACGCCCGCCCAGCTGAGGACAGGGCTATACAATAGCCAACAAGTACCCCACCTAGGGTATGGCCAAAACAAAACAGGGGAACACCTCTTAGGAAAAAACCCACAGCAGAGGTCCAGAACAGAAAAACCTGTGGTTATCACCACAGATGGCTTACCAATCAGCCAAAAAAAGGGGACACAAATGGCCCAACCTAAGGACCCATACGGCGTCATTAACCGCCAAAAAACACACACACAGCAAGCGAAAAGACCGTACCCGCAGCCAAAAGGACAGAGGGACCAACCGAAGGACCCGAAAGGCAGTCCTAGCCCCACACAGCACACAGAGGGGCCAACCGAAACACTAGGCCCAAGGCGGGACAAACGCCTCCCAGAAGACACCTGAGGACCGACAACCCGAAGGTTACGGACGGGGAGGAGGACGGAGCTTCGCAAGGAGTCGTTGAATAGCGGAGTCCGCGTGGGAGTTAAATAACAGAATCCCATCAAAGGGCAGGTCAACAAGATGCTCTCAAATATTCTCGGGAAAGACGCTATCCCGCAACCAAGCATGGCGGCGGAGGACCACGGAACTCGCCATAGCGCGGGCGAGGGAATCAGAGACATCCAAGGCCGAACGGAGAATAAAAGCAGCTAACTCCCGACCATCCAACACATGGTGCCGCAGATCAGCATGGACACCGTCGTGGGAGGTGCGAGACAGAAGGGACTCCGCAGAATCCTATAGGTCAGAGGTAGCCCTGGCCAACACACAAAGGGTGTTGAGCGCGCGCAGAGCAGCACTAGTGGAAGCGAAAATGTTATGCCCCCAGGAGTCCAACCACCGGGCCTCCCGTGACGGAGGGAGCAACAACGAAGGCAAGGAGGGGAAAGCAGCCTGCAAGTCAGGGCCCTGGGCAGAGGGGTGGGAAAAAAGGCAGACCGGATCGTGCGGGGCAGGACGGTGGCGGTGGAGGAGCGGGTGAGGCACCGGATCCCCCATAGCAGGATCCCCCCAGGCCCCCAGAAGAGAGTTATGGAGGGAAGCTTCAAACGGAAGAAGAGGATCCCCTCCACCAGAGCCCTGGTGGAGAAACCCCAACAAGTGATCCGTCGGGAGCGGAGCAACCGGATTGCCATCTGCAAAATGCCAGCGGCCGTGGAGATGGCTCGGACAAAGGCTACACTCGCCTCCGTAGGGCGACGTGGGGGAGAGTGCAACTCTTCGGTGGGCGAAGGCTGCAAACTAAGCCGCCCGTCCCCATGCCCTGCCGGAGGAAGAAACGGCCAGCCCCTATAGGATGAAGGACCCACGGACGAGTGGGGAGCCTGAGGGGTCTCCGAAGAAGGCGGAGAAGCCTGCGGGGCCACCAACTGCAAGGTGCGGGAGAGCGGGTCCGGGGACTTGGGACGCGGAGACGGCATAGAGCCCGCCCCGGAAGCCGCCGGGGAAAAAGCAACAATGTGGCGTCCAGTCTCCGGTGAAGAGGAGACAAGGAGATGACAAATCTCCGGAGAGGAGGAGTCGACGCTCCGACGCCGGGACGGCGCCGGAGAGTCCGCCAGCGGCACCGGTGTGTCCTCGCAAGGCACCGGTGTGCCCACCAGGGGCGCCTGAATCGACCTCCACCACCACACGCAGTCTAGGAGAAAGGGGCGGGGTTGGAGCCGAAGCGGCCAATGAACGGCGCCGAAAAGGCACCGGCTCGACCCCCGACGAGGCAGCTGCCGGTGCAGGGGTCCGACAGGGACTCGGGGAGGCACCCCGGGTCCCGGCCTCCACCCGCGGCTCCGCCAGGGCCGGGGAGGAAAGCCATCGGCGCCGGAAAGGCGCCGGCTCGGCCTCCGGTAAGACAGCCGCCTGCCCAGAGGACCGAGGGGGACTCGGGGATGAACCGCGAGTCCCGGCGACCACCCGCGACACCACAGGGAGCCCCGCGGTGCTTTGCGGCGAGGCAGGGACGCCGTAGGCCGAAGAGCGGAAACCCGGAGGGCCGCACCTCGACGACACCACACCTCCAGAACCTGAAGCCGAACACGTCGGCGCCGGGGGCGAATCCGCCGGCGAGTCCGTGGAAGGCCCCGCTCATGGCAAGGGATCCGCAGACGTCTCAGGAAGAGGAGGGGGGCCCAAAGAAGACCGCAGAGCCGAAGCGTAGGCCTTCATTTGGGCCCTTGTCGCCCCAACGCCAGGAAACGGCGGATAGGTTGGCGACAGGCGAGGGCGCACGTCCCGAGAGGAACCCGCGCCCTCATCAGAACGAGGACAGGGCCTCGGTAACAAACTGCAAGACTTACCGGCGGGTGAGCGACGCCCGTGGGGCCTCGGCAAAGGACGATGCCGCAACCGGAATCGGCGGCTCCTGGACACTTCCGAGGTAGGGGACGGACGCGGGGACGAGACCGATCTGGACAAGCGGGACGAAAGCAACTTCATCCGGCGCTCCCGCCGGGACTTCGGCTTGAGATGCTGACAGGCGTCGCAGTCCGTAGAGTCATCGTGCTCGCCCAAACACCACATACAAATAGGGTGAGGGTCCGTCGCCGACATCTGACGCGCACAAGAAGCACACGTTTTGAAACCCGAAGGCATTGCACACTGTTCCCAACGCAAAGCGTTAAGAGGCCTGAAAACAGGCCAAGGGAACTCACTCCGGATCCGCGTTGCACGCGGAAAAGAAGAAAACTGATGTCAGCGCGCCGGGGTGGGACTTATGTGACCTCGCTGATGTCACGTCCGCGGACAGCGTCAGGGCAGAGTCGTGTGGTGCCACGCCCCCTCCACCCCCCGGCGCGCAGTGATGTTGTGGCAAAATTTTCCGGATCCAGTCTCACGCCTGGGGATAATTCTACGGTAAGGAATCTGCGGCTAGTAGTCTCTATCAGATAGGGGAAGAATGAAACCCCCGATCTACGCAGATGAGCTTCGACCACCGCCATCACTTTCGTGAACACCCGAGAAACGCTGGTAAGGCCAAAGGGGAGCACGGTAAACTGAAAGTGCTCGCGGCCTACCGTGAACCGCAGGTAACGCCGGTGGGCCGGCAGGACGGGGATTTGAAAATAAGCGTCCTGCAAATCCAACGCTACCAACCAGTCTCCAGGGTCGAGGACAGACAAGACCTGAGCGAGCGTCAACATCTTGAACTTCTCCTTCCGGAGGAAGCGGTTGACGTTCCTGAGATCCAAGATAGGACGCAGGCCCTTGTCCTTCTTGGGAACCAGAAAGTAGTGGTAGTAACAACCACGACCTACTTCAGGGGCAGGAACGCGCTCGATGGCTCCCTTGGCCAAGAGAGCTGTGACTTCCTGTTGGAGAAGGCCCAGGTGATCCTCCGACATGCGGTGGTACAGAGGTGGCATGGCTGGAGGGGTAGTCTCGAAGGGGAGGGAGTAGCCCCTTCGGACTATCTGCAAAACCCACCTGTCCGACGTGATGGTGCGCCAGTGGGGGAGGTGATGGCGGATCCTGCCACCCACTGGCGTTTAATGGGCCTGAAATGTCGGACTAGAAAGGTTTAGAGGCTGCTGCAGAGGGGGGGTTGGTGGACTGGCACGCCCGCTGGCCCCCTGAACCACGGTGGTGGTTCCCACGTCCCCGGCCTTGTGCCGGACTGTGGCTCTGGGCGGGACGTAGTGGGGCACCCCTTCCATAGCCACGAAAGGGGCGAAAAGCAGACTGCGTGGGGCAGTTGGAGAGGCCCAAGGACTTGGCCGTAGCCCGTGAGTCCTTGAAACGCTCTAGAGCGTTGTCTGCTTTGTCGCCAAAAAGGCGACGGCCATCAAAGGGCATGTCCATGAGGGTATTCTGGACATCCACAGAAAAGCCAGTCGATCTCTTTCAGGCGTAGCGTCGAAGGGCTACCAACGTGGAAATCGTCCTGCCTAGAGAGTCGGCGGTATCCAGCCCACAACGGATGGTAAGCTTTGCTGCATCCCTCCCGGCAGCACCAGCCTGGGAGAGCACTGTCCGGGCCTCCTCTGGACACTGAGGCGGCACCTGCGCAACCGTATCCCACACGGAGTGGGAATAACGGCCCAATAGACATGCAGTGTTTACCGACCGCAGTCCCAAGCTGGCGGAAGAGAACATTTTCTTCTCAAGATGATCCAGCTTCTTGGATTCCCTATCTGGTGGAGCGGTAGGGAATGCGCTCTTGGAGGTAGAGGCTTGGACCACCAAGCTCTCAGGGGTGGGGTGTTGGGAGAGGAAAGTGGGGTCGCCCGGGGCCGGCGTCGGGCAACCATCCCGACGTGTTGTGCCTGGACCAGGTGCCCAAAAGGACGTCGGTGAGTGTAAGAAACTTGCTCTATATATACTACACCAAAATGAGGTATAGTGTGTATAGGGTCCAGGTGACTCCAAAGGTAGGCAGAGGTTAAAGTTGGATAGAACCTTACCCTCTACTTGTGGTAGCTTGGTCGAGCAGTAAGGCAGTATCAGAGGACAGTGTTAAGCATTTGATGTACACACTCAGTCAGCAAATGAATTCACACACTCAAGAACTGAACTCTAGGCCAATTGTTTTGTATAAAAAAAATATACTGTTTTATTTTAGAACCAAGCAGGCTTGGCACAGGTAAGCATGAAATACTTTACAGTGATAAGATGCTATATGTTGAACAGTTTTAAAAAGCAATAGAAATTGTACTTGATTTGACTTACAGGGGATGCAGTAGGTTGCAACACTTAGCAAATGCAGTACATTGGAATGAATAGGCTTTTTCAGTAAATTACAGGTAAGTTACTTTTCAAGTTACTTTTCTAACTCAGTGCTGGATACCTAGATTCAGCACTGGGACATTTCCTGCAAACAGGTAAGTAATTACGTTTTGGTTACTTGTATGATTTTTAAAGAATATCTTTAGTTTTCAAAACTCCACACTTAGTCGTTTTTTGGGGAAAAAAAGTGTCAATGTTATCCTATGGAGGAAAAGTAGGTTATCAGTTCATAGGTAAGTTAACGACTGTGGGAGTTAAGGTTCTGGGGTTAGACTCAGGGGCCCCCCAGGGTCAGTGAAGCACTTTTGTTACACCCTCAGCGGCACTAGGGCGGCCGGGTGCAGAGTGTTGAGGCCCAATGTTATCCTATGGGGGATAGGTGGCCTCCGGTTGGTGGCTGCTGGCGAGCACGCCACAAGGTTGCGGGAGCCAAGCTCCTGGTGTTAGGCTCAGGGCAAAAGGGGATCCTGTTTAGCACAAAAAGTGCACCCGCAGCGGCACAGGGGCGGCTGGGTGCAGGGTGCTGGTTTGGCGTCGGGTGCCCTGTTGTTTTCAATGGGGATTTTCGGTTTTGGTTTTCAGCTGCAGGATCGGTCCAGGAAGACTTCCAGGAGGAACCAACAGCTGGGCAGGTAAGTTGGAGGGCTCGGGGACATAGGTGTACCTCTGGTTCTCTTCTCCAGGGCGCAGGGCGGCTGGATGCAGGGGTGTCTTTTGAGGTCGGATTTCACCTTACCGGGCCACTCGCGGTTGGGGGGGGTCTCCGTGCAGAGGCTGCAGCCGATGTCGGGGAGTCCTGGAGGGGTCAACCCACGGTGGACTCAGACTCTGGAGCGCTGGGGGACCTCGCTGGGACCGGTGGGCCACTTGAACTCGGGCTGTAGGCGACGGGTGCAGTGGTGGTTCCAGGCGTCGGGTTTCTTTTTCCTCAGCAGGCTCGGAGTCTTTGTTTGGTGTTTCTTTTGAACAGAGCTGCTGTTCACAGGAGATCCGGTCTTTGTTGAAGGCAGTCAGTCCTCCCCGGGGTTCAGGAGGTCGCTGGCTGCAGGACAAGACGATTTTTGGCGCAGGATCTCTGGAAACTGCAGACGGGCCGGTAGGGCTGGGGCCAAGTCAGTTCTTCTCTGCAGTCTCCTCTGCTGGGCGTCTTCTTTCGTCCTTTTTCTTCTTAGGTTGCGGGAATCTGATCTCTTGGTTCAGGGCTGCCCCCTAAATACTGTATTTAGGGGCGTTTTAGGGGTCTTGAGGTCAGTAGCCAATGGGCTACTGACCTTAGGGTGACTACACCCTTGGTGTGCTCACCCCACGTGGGGGAGTGAGCACAATCCCTAGTACTGATTGGGGAGTGCCTGCGAGCACTGGAGAGTGGGCTTCACCTCGCCTCCCCCACCTGAGGGTTGGAGTTGGCAGAGGTGGGCACACCTCCTGGGCTGGCTAGTTTTTCCCACCTGTCTTCCCGCCGAAAGGGAGGGGAGACAGGAAGGGGCCTGCTCCTGATAGCTGGAGAGGCTGGGGGTCGCATTACAAAGGCTGCCAGGCCTCTGAAGCTCCCCTGCCACAGATGGCTCTTCCTGGCCTGGGGGAGGTGTGAACACCTCCGCCCAGGAAAGGCTTTGTTTCTGGACTCAGGAGCGTAGGCTCCCACCCTAGAGGTCCAGAAACATGTCTCGTGGTGGCAGGCTGGTGTGTACCAGTCAGGGAACCCACCAGAGGCTGGTCGTTTTTCAGGGGGCATCTCAAAGATGCCCTCTCTGTGCATTTTTCATTAAATCCCACACTGGCATCAGTGTGGGTTTAATGTGCTGAGAAGTTTGATACCAAACTTCTCAGTTTTCAGTGCAGCCATTATGGTGCTGTGGAGTTCGTAATGACAAACTCCCAGCACCATATACTCTTAATGGCAGCACTGCACTTACAATGTCTAAGAATGGACATAGACACTGTAGGGGTACAGGCCTCATGCACCTGTACCCTCACCACTGGTATAGTGCACCCAGCTACAGGGGTGACTGACCTATGCCAGGGCAGTGGGTTGTAGGCATGGCCCACAGAGGTGTGTGCCATGTCGACTCTTCACTTTGTTCTGCACCAAAACACGCAGCCTGCAAAGGCAGTGTGTGAGTGTAAAGGTACAGGGCCTCTAAGGGTGGGACAATAAGTGCTGCAGCCCTTAGAGGTCTTCACTGGTCACAGTGCCCTGGGTGCCTGTGGTACCATTTACCAGGGGCTGACCTGTGGCCAGAGATGCCAATAGGGTACAGTTTTGGGGAAAGAACACAGGCCCTGGGAACCTGATTGGCAGGGACCTAGGGCACATCAAGTCAAAGGGCATCAGTAGTCTAGCAAAAAGTGGGGGGGGTTACTGCAACAGAAACCCACTTCCTTACAGTGAGGGCTTCATTGAACGGCAGCAGGGGCTCCGAAGAGCTCGCTTGCAGTTGAAGCACCTCTGTCAGGAGGTTAGTCCTGACCGCAACTGTAGGGAGCTCGAGGTTGAGAGCTCGGCCACCCTAGGCAACACCACTGCGTATGACACTCCCTCTTCCGTAGCCACGGTAGGAGGAGACAACATGCCAAGGTCAGGGGAGGTATCAAGACCACTGGCATCCTCCAGGTCCTCTCTCCAGTCCAGATCATACTCCAACTGGTCGGTCAGAGGGTCACCTGACCCCTCCCAGTCCTCCTCCTCATCCTCTGGGTGCCAATCTGGCCTAAAAGGGATCCCAGGAGTTAACAGGGGCACAAAAACAGCGCTCGGCGCCAGATCAGACGTCGGGCGACGCCAGTCCGGCTCCGTGTCCACATCAGGATAGAGGTCGGGGTTGACGCCGGCCGGGGGGGCGACCGGCGTCGAATGCGGGTGCGGTGCCGGAGGAGGATGCGCCGTTGGAGGTGTAATAAGGTCAACCGGCGCCGATCCGGATCCAGGCCTGGATCCAAGAGGGGCCGGAGGCGCCGGGGCCGGAGAAGGCCTAGGCCCCCCAACCGAGTCCACGGGGCCCAAAGGCGCGCCGGCGGGTTCGGGCTGCCCAAAGATGGCGTGCATCGCCTCGTAGAACGTACGAAGCTGGGCAGGAGTCGCTCAGGGTCCCGGTAAGGGGGGGGGGGAAACCCGGAGTCGGCTCAGCAGGCTCCGCACGCGGAGCCGCGGGAGGGGCACCGCCCGCATCCCTTGTCGCGTCAGCCGACCGACGGGGAGAAGTCGAAGAGCGACGATGGTTATTCGACTTCTTCTTGTGCTTCGACTTACCTGACCCCGAGTATGAAGACTTAGAGGACGAATGATGATGGCTCCGCGACCGGTCCCTCGACCTCCCTCTCGACCGGGACCTTGAACGGCGCGGAGCCGGCTGCCGGCGCTCAAGAAGCTTTCGGGACCGCTCCCGCAAAGCCTTCGGAGCCATGGACCGGCAGTCGGAGCACGACTTGGGGTCGTGGTCACGCTCCAGGCAAAAGAGGCACACGCGGTGCGGATCCGTAACCGACAGTCGGGAACAGGAACCGCAAGCCTTGAAGCCGGGCATCCCTGGGTGCACCAGGAGTCGAAGGACTCAAAAGACGTCGACAAAAGTCGTTCAAAAAGTTCAGTCAAAAAGTGACTGGAGGTACCGCTCTCTCCGGATCTACGCTGGCTGGCGCGGAAAAAGAAAGAACTGACGTCAGCGCGCGAGGGCGGCGTCTAAGTAGCTACCGCAACGTCATCCCTGCGACCACGACGCCAACGACGAACGCGGAGCCGACCGACGCCACCTTCCGGCGCGCAGAGGTACTGCTGACGAAAAAACTTTCCGGATCCAGTCTGACGCCTCGGGGTAATTCTAAGGTAAGGAATCTATAACTAACTGTTTCTTTCAGATATTATGTGTTAGGGAGTGTCTGATAATAAATACCTATTTTTATAAATACACTGTGTGGTTCTTTTTCACTTAACCTATACCAATAAGATTAAGATCTGGTAAAACAAGCTGCTTTACACTCCTTCTGGACTAAGCCTGAAGGCAAATCTCCACAGCAACCCCTTAGAGAGCTTTCTAAGGTTATCTAAGACCACTAAAATCACCATAAGGGTTGTCTGGATTAGTGCAGGGTGCAACACTTACATAAGTCAGGACCATATACTAAGCCAGCCTCCTACATCTTGTCTTCTGGCTGGCTCTCTAAACATCGGAACGGGTGACCCAAGTCAACGTAATGTTGCAGACTGAGTGGAATCTTAATATGAAGATGGTTCAGTCCATCTTTTCCCTTTGCAGACCTCTTTGCCTTCACAAACACTGTTCTGCGCCCTCCAGTTTGAGCTGTAAGGGGTGCTGGGAGACTTTTTCAGCCTAAGGTGGAACCTAACTACACTTATATCTGTAGACCACACAGATGATCTTGGTTGTGCTGTACTGGCTAAGGTGTGGTATTCAGATCTGCTACATGTCTCTGTGCCCTGTTCTTACTCTTCTGTAATTTATTACTGTGTCATCATTCTCTTCACCTATGCGTTACACCGGGGAGGAAAAGGGAAAATGCTACTTACCAGTATGCATCTGTTCTTGGCATGTAGAGCTGCAGATCCTCACACTGTGCATTAGATCGCCATCTGGTGTTGGGCTCGGATGCTTGCACTTTGTTGTTGTCTTCGAAGAAGTCTTTGTAGTCATGTGATAGGTGACTCCTCCTTAGGACAATAGTGCGCATGGGCATCGACTCCATCCTCAGATTGTTTTTCGCCATATTGGGGAGTGATGGAGTTAGTAGAAAAGAAAAGAGATGTCCATGTGTGTGTATCTAATTAAGATAGGACTGGAGCACATACAGGTCCCGGGGAGGTGGGTGGGCGTGTGAGGATCTGCAGCTCTACATGCCAAGAACAGATGCATACTGGTAAGTAGCATTTTCCGTTCGAGGCATGTGAGCTGCAGAGCTCACACTGTGCATAGACTGTACAGCAGTATCTCCCTAGCGGTGGTCACCTGTATGTGTTGCAGTAGTTTGAAAAAGGGTTTTAAGGACAGCTTGGCCCACGGAAGCTTGTTGCTTGGCTTGCACATCAACACAATAGTGTTTAGTGAAGGTGTGTGTTGTAGACCATGTGGCTGCCTTACATATGTCTTCTAGGGGAATGTTCCCTAAGAATGCCATGGATGCCCCTAGTTTGCGTGTTGAGTGCGCTCTAGGGGAACTGATAATGTGCGTTTGGCTTTTTGGTAGCAGATTTGGATACATTTAACAATCCACCTTGCAACCCCGGCTTTTGAGATGGGATTACCTTTGTGTGGTGGAGAGAAAGCCACAAACAATTGTTTGGTTTTGCGAAAGGATTTGGTTCTGTCAATGTAATACATAAGGGCTCTTTTGACATCTAGGGTGTGGAGAGCTCTTTCTGCCACGGAATCTGGGTTTTGGAAGAACACAGGTAGTTCTACTGATTGGTTAAGGTGGAAAGGCGAAATGACTTTGGGAAGGAATTTTGGGTTTGTTCTGAGAACTACCTTTTTATGATGTATTTGTAAGAACGGCTCTTGTATAGTTAGAGCTTGTAGTTCACTGACTCTCCTTAGAGAAGTGATTGCAATTAGAAACGCAACTTTCCATGTAAGGAATTGAAGTTCACATTTATGTAAGGGTTCGAAAGGTGGACCCATGAGCCTGGTAAGTACTATATTAAGATTCCACACTGGGGAAGGTGGTAATCTGGGAGGTATGATCCGCTTAAGGCCTTCCATGAAGGCTTTGATGGCGGGAACTTTGAATAGTGATAAGTGTTGCCTGTTTTGCAGAAGTAAGCAGCAAGGGCTGCGAGGTGCAGACGTATGGATGAGTATGCAAGACTACATCTTTGCAAATGTAGCAAATAACAAATGATGTTTTGCGTAGAGGCTTGTAATGGTTGGATGTTATTATTAGTGCAGTAAATAGCGAATCTTTTCCATTTAGCTGCATAGCAGGCTCTGGTAGTTGGGCGTCTAGCTTCTTTTATAACGTCCATGCAGTCTGGGGGTAGGTTAAGGTAACCTAATTCTAGGACTTCAGGAGCCAAATTGCAAGGTTCAGCTGAGATGGATCTGGGTGCATTATCTCTCCATGGCTCTGCGTTAGCATTGTTGGGGAGAGGTGTAGTCTTTGGTATGGGACTACTGATAGCTCCAGTAGTGTGGTGAACCACGGTTGGCGTGCCCATGTAGGGGCTACTAGTATCATTTTGAGAGACTGTTGTCGAAGCTTGCGTACTACAAGTGGGATGAGTGGGAGCGGTGGAAAAGCGTACACAAATCTGCCGGACCAGTTCATCCATATCGCATTGCCCTTGGACTGCGGGTGTGGAAGCCTGGCGGCGAAGGTTGGGCATTTGGCGTTTTGGTGTGTGGCGAACAGATCTAAGTCTGGCTGGCCCCACATCTGGAAGAAAGGTAGAAGAACTTGTGGATGTAGTTCCCACTCGTGAATCTGTTGTGCCTGTCGACTTAACAGATCTGCAATCTGATTGTGAACCCCTGGTAGGTGTTCTGCTAGAAGGTAAATGTTTTGTGGAATGGCCCACCTCCAAATGTCCTGTGCTAGTTGGGACAGTTGTGGAGAGTGTGTCCCCCTGTTTTTGTATATAGTACATAGTTGTGATGTTGTCTGTTCGGATCAGGACAGCTTTGTTTTGTACGTGGAGTTGAAAGGACTTGAGAGCTAGGAATATGGCTAGTAACTCTAGGTGGTTGATGTGGAACCGCTTCTGCTGAGTGGTCCACTTGCCCTGTGTTGTATGGTGTAACAGGTGTGCTCCCCATCCTGTAAGGGATGCGTCCGTGGTTAGTACTACTTGTGGAACCGGCTCTAGGAACGGCCGCCCCTTGGACAAATTGTTGGTGTTCCACCACTGCAGAGAGCGATATGTGCGGCTGTCTACCAACACCAGATCTGTAAGATGTCCCTGAGCCTGGTTCCATTGGCGCGCTAGGCACTCTTGTAGAGGACGCATTTGAAGTTTTGCATGAGGGACGAGAAAAATGCAGGATGCCATCATGCCGATGAGCTGCATAAACACTCTGGCTGGAAGAGAGTGTTGCATTTTGAAACCTGGGGACAAGGGTTTGTATACTGGCTATCCTGGCTGGGCTGGGGTAAGCTAGAGCAGTGGAAGTGTTTATCGTAGCTCCCAGATATTGAAGGACATGGGAGGGCTGAAGGTGGGACTTGGTATAGTTTATTGTGAAGCCCAAGTTGTGTAATGTTTGTATCGTTTGGTGAGTGTGTTGGACACACTGGTTGAATGATTTGGCTTTGATAAGCCAGTCGTCCAGGTATGGGAAGACATGTATTTGTTGTCTTCGTAGATGCGCTGCTACTACTGCAAGGCATTTGGTAAACACTCTTGGAGCAGTGGTGACTCCGAATGGCAGTACTTTGAACTGGTAGTGCTGCCCATTGAGAGCGAACCTTAGATACTTCCTGTGAGCAGGATGTATGGGAATGTGGAAGTAGGCGTCCTTGAGGTCTAATGTGGCAAGGAAGTCTTGTTGTTGTAGTAAGGAAGCACTTGTTGGAGAGTGATCATGTGAAAATGATCTGAGTGTATGTATTGATTGAGAGGTCTGAGGTCTAAGATAGGCCTGAGAGTGCCGTCCTTTTTGGGAATGAGGAAGTACAGGGAGTAAACCCCTGTGCCCTGCTGTAGCAGAGGCACTGGCTCTATGGCGTGCTTTTGAAGCAGGGAAAGTACCTCTTGTTGTAAAAGTGTAAGATGGTCTGTGGACATTGGACGTTGCCTGGGTGGTATGGTGGGGGGGGGGTAGCTGTTAGCTCCAGGCAGTAGCCATGTTGGATAATCTGTCTCACCCACCTGTCTGTTGTAATGGAGTTCCAGACAGGCAGGAACTGTGATAGTCTTCCCCGACAGGAGTGTTGTGGTCGGGGGAAGTGGAGGAATGTCACTGTTTGGGAGTGGTGGAGGTACGGGTGTTGTTATTATTACTCGACCTCTGCCCTTAGAGTTGTTGCCTCTGTAACCACCCTAAAGTATCCTCTATTAGGGAGGTTTGGGTGTTTGTTCGATAGGAAGAGGAACTGTCTGCGGTGGTATTCCTGGAGCCCCCTCTGTAAAAGGAGCGGCGAAAGGAGCCACGTTGCTGCGGGGACTGCAATGCTCCCATTGATTTGGCAGTGTCAGTATCCTTCTTCATCTTTTCTAGTGCTGTGTCGACAGCAGGACCAAATAGTTGGTTTTGGTTAAAGGGCTGGTTTAGTATAGTAGTCTGAACCTCTGGCTTAAAACCTGAAATGCGAAGCCAGGCGTGTCGTCTGATAAGCACGCTAGTGTTAACTGACCTAGCGGCGGTGTCGGCTGCATCTAAGGCGCACTTAATGGAGGCATTGGAAATAAGTTTGCCTTCTTGAATGAGGTCAGTGGCTTGTGTTTTGTATTGATCAGGTAGATGTTGAAGGAGGGTTTCTAGCTGATCGTAGTGTGCCCTGTCGTACCTAGCTAGTAGAGCTTGGGTGTTAGCGATGCGCCAGATGTTGGTGGCTTGCGCAGCTACGCGTTTGCCAGAGGAATCTAACAATTTGGATTCTTTATCAGGGGCGGAGCATCCCCTGAAGTTTGGGAATTGGCGCGTTTTCTGGCATTAGAAGCGACCAGTGAGTCAAGGGGAGCTGACCTTTGATGTAGGTGGGGTCATCGGGGGCAGGTCTATACTTTTATCCACTCTAGGATTAAGGATCCTGGCTCTGACCGGGTCGTTAAAAATTTCAGGTGCATGGTTAATGACACCCTTGATCATGGGCAAAGTTTGAACCGTTTTCTGAGACCGTTCAAAAGTGTCTAGAAGAAAATCTTCCTCTGGTTGGTCGGAATGAATATGCACCCCATGAAAAACGGCCGCCCTATGTATGAGTTGCCCAAAACCTATGTGATCATCTGGTGGAGATGGTTTTGTGGGATAAGGTGGAGGGCTGGGGAGGTCTGTAGGGTCTGGGGGTCATTATAACCCCAGTCATCCTGTGGTGGATTATCTGGATCCAGATATAAATTATGAGGGTCATCCCCGTACCCCATGTTGTCCTCATACTCATGTGGGGAGAATCCGCAGGTTGAGGAGGTGTAATAGGGATGTGGAGAGGAGGGTGTTAGAGAGGGTATAGAGGAAGAAGGAGGCATAGGGGAAGTGGAAGAGTCTTTCTTCTTCGGAGGGACAGGCTTGTGACGTGGCACAGAGGAAATATGTCCTGTTTTAGGATTGATATAAAGTTTGTGTTGATTAGGATCGATGGGATCCGGTGTAAACAGTTCCTCTCCTTGAATATTAGTTTTCGGCGCCGACTTTTTCGGTTCCGAACGTGGTGATGGCTTCTTTAAATGTTCCTTTGCTTTAGAAGGCGTCAGGCGTCCTTCGGTTTAGCTACAGGCTCGACCGGCTTTAGTTTAGGGGTGTGTCGAGTAGCTTCGGTTTCGGTGCCGAGGATCCGCGTGCTTGGAGGCGGATTTGGGGACCGAGCTGGATTTCGGCGCCGGGTGGTCTTTGTGTTTCGGCGCCGAAGGTGCCGGTGTAACGAGCACATGAGGTTTGGTCGGTGCCGAGGAACTAGAAGGCTTTGTTTTCTTGTTCGGTGCCGAGCCCGAAGGCGGGCGTCCGAAACACGTTTACGGTCTCGACTGGGGCCCGTAGGCGAAGTACTGACCGGTGCCTTCGATTTTGCAGGGAGGGTTGGGGCAGGGGCAGTAGTACTCACACGCTGCCCTGAAGGGATGGAACTGTCGGAGTCCTCTGCCTCGGAGATGATAGCGA
Organism: Calotriton arnoldi; assembly: GCA_963921515.1. Lineage (NCBI taxonomy): Eukaryota > Metazoa > Chordata > Amphibia > Caudata > Salamandridae > Calotriton > Calotriton arnoldi. The sequence goes on from CAWUFW010006538.1 coordinate 627,042, forward strand.
GGTCTTCGGAGTCTTCTTCCGGAACATCGGGACCCTCGTCGAAGATGTTGACGGGTTCCGGAGCGGACCTGTGCGCCATGATGTGCCTTCGGGCTCGACGATCTCCGATTGTCTTCTTGGAGCGGAAGGAGGCGCAGGCCGGACAAGTGGCCTCGTTATGGTCTGGTGAGAGGCACCGATTACAGACCTGGTGGTGGTCACTATGTGGAAACTTTGCTCCACATTAGGGGGCATTTTCGGAATGGCGTCCTTTCCATGGGCAGTAGGCCTTACGGCGTCGATGGGCCCAACGGCCCGCGTCGGCGGCTGGAAAGGAGATCGAGGAAGGGACGTCGAGATGTCAATATTAGGCGTTGAAAAGTGGAAAACGCTGCAAAAAAACGAGTTTCGAACCGGGTGTCGAAATGCATCCGAACCCGATGGCGGAAAAAAACAATCTGAGGATGGAGTCGATGCCCATGCGCACTATTGTCCTAAGGAGGAGTCACCTATCACATGACTACAAAGACTTCTTCGAAGACAACAACAAAGTGCAAGCATCCGAGCCCAACACCAGATGGCGATCTAATGCACAGTGTGAGCTCTGCAGCTCACATGCCTCGAACAGACTGTACTGAACAGATCCTTGCAGGGATCTGTTTTTATTTATCAACAGGTCTTGAAAACAGTCTTGATTAACTCATCTTTGGCTGTGTTTTTAAGAGGTGCACGTCTGTTTGATCATCCTCTGCTCAAAGATCTGCTGTGCCCTTGATAAGAAGCAACCCCTCTGGTGGCATCAGGGCCCACTCCACCAAGGTGAAGGATGCTTTTGGCATTGTCCAGTGCTTCTGTACACACGTCCTTCAGGCAGTGCTGACTTGACTCTGAAGTCCTCAAGGATGCTAATTTGCCAGGTCTGTGTTGCATGAACTTCCATTTTTGGAAGTTCTGCTTGGCTATTGATTCAAAAGGTGAGGAATCTGCATATAGAAGTACCCATCACAAGAACAAGTTACGGTGCAAGAGAGTTAGTTCAACTTTTCTGGATCCAGACTGGCGCCTGCAGGGGATTCACGATGTATGGAATTTGCATATAGAGTATCCACTAGAAGGAAAATGCTACTTACCCAGCATGCATCTGTTCTTGGCATATAGAGATGTAGAGTCATATGCTGTACATAGCTCGCCATCTAGTGTTGGGTCCGGATGTTTGCACTTTGTTTTTCTTCGAAGAAGTCTTTCCAGTCACGAGGTAGGTGACTCCTCCTTTCGGTGATAGTGCGCATGGGCATCGACTCCATTGTTAGATTGTTTTCCCGCAGAGGGTGATAATGGAGTTAGTAAGAGTAGTAAAAGGAGATGTCCATGAATGCATGTATCTAAGTAACATGTTACTGCAACCCAGGGAGGCGGGTGGGCACATATGACTCTACAGCTCTATATGCCAAGAACAGATGCATACTGGGTAAGTAGCATTTTCCGTTCGAGGCATATGAGCAGTAGATCATATACTGGCCATAGACTACATAGCAGTTATCTCCCAAAGCGGTGGCTAACCTGTATCTGTTGTAGTGGTATGAAATAGTGTACATAAAACTGCCTGGCCCACTCTAGCTTGTTGTCTTGCTAACACATCTACACAATAGTGCTTTGTGAATGTGTGAGGTTTAGACCATGCTGCAGCATTGCATATGTCATCTGTGGGTATATTTCCTAAGAATGCCATAGAAGCCCCCAGTTTGCGTGTAGAGTGTGCTCTAGGGGGAACTGTGAAAGTTTGTTTTGCTTTTGCATAGCATATTTGAATGCACTTGACTATCCACCTTGCAATACCTGATTTTGATATGGGATTGACTTTGTGTGGTGGAGCAAAAGCGACAAAAAGTTGATTTGTGTTACGGAAAGGTTTTGTCCTTTATATGTAATAAAGCAATGCTTTCTTCACATCTAATGTATGTAGGGCACGTTCTGCCACTGAATCTGGTTGAGGGAAGAAAACAGGTAACGCAACAGATTGATTGATATGAAAAGCAGAAATTTCTTTAGGACGGAATTTAGGATTAATCCGAAGAACCACTTTATTTTGGTGCATTTGTAAAAAGGGTTCTTCTATAGTTAATGCCTGAAGCTCACCCACTCTTCTGAGTGGTGTGATAGCAACGAGGAAAGCAACTTTCCATGTGAGAAATTGTAGTTCACATCTGTGCATTGGCTCAAAGGGTGGACCCATTAGTCTGGTGGGAACAATGTTGAGATTCCACACTGGAGCAGGTGGACGTCTCGGGGGAATGACTCTTTTGAGTCCCTCCATAAAGGCTTTGATAACAAGCACTCTAAAAAGAGATAGATGTCTATTCTGGAGGTATGCAGCCAGATGTAAGCATATGGACGTGTACGCTAAATTGGAACGTTGTAGATGTAACAAATAACAATGTTTTGTACAGAAGCATCAAGTGGGTTGATGTGGTTATTACAGTATATCACCAACCGCTTCCACTTTGCTGCATAGCAGGCTCTTGTGGTAGGACGTCTAGCCTCTTTGATAATATTCATGCAGTCTGGCGGCAGATTAAGATAGCCAAACTCTAAGACTTCAGGAGCCAGATTGAGTTGACTGGGGTCTGGATGTCTTATGTCTCCATGGCTCTGTGTGAGGAGATTGGGTGTAAGACGTAGTTTTTGGTGAGGAACTACTGAGAGTTCCAATAGGGTTGTAAACCAAGGTTGACGTGCCCATGTGGGAGCAACTAGGATTAGTGTCAGGGACGCTTGTTTGAGTTTCCGAACCACTAATGGAATGAGTGGGAGAGGCGGAAAAGCGTAAGCAAATATCCCTGACCAATTCATCCATAGTGCATTGCCTTTGGACAATGGGTGTGGATACCTGGACGCGAAGTTTGGGCATTTTGCGTTTAGATGTGTGGCTAACAGGTCTATGTGTGGGAATCCCCACATTTGGAAGAATGGGAGGAGAACTTGAGGGTGTATTTCCCATTCATGGATTTGCTGTGTCTGACGACTGAGCAAATCTGACATCTGATGGTCTACTCCTGGAAGGTGTTCTGCTAGGAGATATATTTTGTGATGTATGGCCCATTTCCAGATGGTCTGTGCTAGCTGTGACAGCTGGAGAGAGAGTGTGACCCTCCCTGTTTTTGTATGTAGTACATGGCTGTCATGTTGTCTGTACAAATTAGGACAGTCTTGCATACTAGCTGAACTTGAAATGCTTTCAGCGCCAGAAAAATCGCTAGCAGCTCTAGATGATTTATATGAAGCTGTTTCTGCTGCAAGCTCCAAATGCCCTGAATTGTGTGGGTTTGGAGATGTGCTCCCCAACCTGTCAGTGATGCGTCTGCTGTCAGTACTATCTGTGGAACCGGGTTGCTGAAGGGCCGCCCTTACAAAAGGTTTTGTGTATTCCACCACTGCAGAGAGCGATGGGTGCGGCCATCTACCAACACTAGATCTGATAACTGACCGTGAGCTTGGTTCCACTGACGTGCTAAGCATTCCCGTAGGGGACGCATTTGAAGTCTTGCGTAGGGGACTATAAAAATGCAAGACGCCATCATTCCCAGTAACTGCATGAACACTCGAGCTGGTAAGGAGTGCTGAGGCTGAAACTGAGACATCAGGGTTTGTATATTCCGGACTCTGGCTGGAGTTGGGTATGCTAGAGCGTTTTGTGTGTTTATAGTAGCTCCTAGATATGCTTGAACCGTGGATGGTTGGAGATGAGATTTGGACAGATTTACTGTGAATCCTAGCTCGTGGAGCAATTGCAGAGTTTTTTGTGTGTGGCGTAGACAGCATTTGTGCGAGCTGGCCTTTATGAGCCAGTCGTTTAAGTATGGGAAGACATGAATATGTTGTCTTCTTAGATGGGCTGCGACTACTGCCAAGCATTTTGTGAAAACCCTGGGTGCGGTTGTTACTCTGAATGTGAGGACTTTGAATTGATAGTGCTGACCTGCTACCACAAACCTGAGGTATTTGCGGTGCACAGGGTGTATTGGAATATGAAAGTAAGCGTCCTTTAAATCCAGAGTGAAGAGAAAGTCGCCTTGCTGAAGAAGGGGAAGCACTTGTTGGAGTGTTACCATATGAAAATGGTCCGACTGAATGTATAGATTTAGTTCTCGGAGGTCTAATATAGGCCTGAGAGAGCAGTCCTTTTTGGGAATTAGAAAGTAGAGGGAGTACATCCCTGGTATGGTAAAGGGACTGGTTCTATTGCACCTTTCTGCAACAAAGAGAGAACCTCTTTCTTTAGAAGGGTGAGATGTTTTTGTGACATGAGGTGTGACCTAGGAGGAATGTTCGGTGGAGTGCTTGGAAGCTCCAGGCAATAACCAGATTGGATCATTTGCAGAACCCATTTGTCTGATGTAATCGTATTCCAAATGGGTAGAAATTGGGAAAGACGTCCCCCACCAAGAGTGGAATGGTTGGGGGGTATGGAAAGGAAGTCACTGTTTGGTGTTTGCAGGGGAAGGGCGTGTTGAGTTACCTCTGCCTCTTCCTTTGCCGTTGTTTCCTCTATATCGACCTCTAAAATAACCTCTTGAAGAGGGCGACTGATTGTTGCCCCTGTAAGAGGAGGATGGATTGTCTGTAGACACATTTTTGGAGCCGCCCCTGTAAAATGAGCGATGAAAGGATCCTCTGTTGGAAGGTGATTGTAAGGCCCCCATGGACTTAGCAACTTCAGTATCCTTTTTCATCTACTCTAGTGATGTATCGACAGCTGGACCAAAGAGGTGTTCTTTGTCTAAGGCTTGATTAAGAATAAAGGCTTGTACCTCAGGCTTGAATTCTGAAATTCTTAACCAAGCATGTCTACGGAGCAGTACACTAGTGTTTACTGCCCGAGCTGCTGTGTCTGCCTGATCTAGAGTACACCTGATAGAGGTATTAGTTTTTAATTTACCCTCTTGAATAACGGCACTAGCTCTAGACTTATGCTCATCAGGAAGAATTTCAATGAGCTTTGAGCTCATCATAATGAGCTCTATCATACCTTGCCAATAGTGCTTGAGCATTGGCAATGCGCCAATGATTAGCTGCTTGTGACTCTACCCTGTTGCCCGAAGCGTCAATTAATTTGGACTCTTTATCAGGAGATGGGGCTTCACCTGTTTGCGGATTAGCTCTTTTACGAGCGTTGGAAACTACCAGAGAGTCCAAGTGTAACTGGCCTTTGATATATACAGAATCATTAGGTGCAGATTTGTACTTTTTCTCTACCCTGGGAGTGATGATTCTAGCTCTTACAGGGTCTTTAAAGATGTCATCAGTATGTTTAAGCATACCCTTTAACATTGGTAATGTTTGTGTAGCCCTTTGAGATGAACTTAGTGTGTCAAATAGAAAATCCTCCTTTAAAGTCTCTTTATGAAGCTCTACTCCATGATATTGTGCAGCTCTGTTAAAGAGCTCAATATATCCAATGTTACCATCTGGAGGAGAAGGTCTGGATGGATATAGGTCGGGGTCATTATCTGGTTGAGGGTCAGCATTATAATTATCCCATGGGTCAGTATCCTGTTGTGTGTAGTCATCTATATCCCCATCCCCTGAATCCTGTGGGTCAGGTGATGGTGGTGGAGGAGAATGTGTAGGTGTAATGAGTAAATTTGGATCAATGGGTGAAGAAGGTGGAATGTATGGTGGAGAAGGGTTAGTACCCACATTTTTCCTTTTTAGAGGAATGTGGTAGTCTTCTTGTAAGCCCATTTTCCTCTTCTCAGGAAGTTCGACATGAATCTGTCCAGTTTCTGGATTTATCACATTCTCCTTCTGTTTCGGATCCGAAGGTGGAATATCGGTCCGAGGCTCTTTAGTTGAAGGACTTTCTTTAGACGCCGGGTTTGGTGTCGAAAGTTTCGGCTCCGAAGATTTAGCCTTCTGCACCCGTGGCACGGAAACCAGAAGGTGTTTGGATTTCGACTCCGAAGGTTTCGGGTCGGCACCGGCGTGGGGACGAGTAGAGCCCCAGCCGGAAGGCTGTTTATGTTTCGGCGCTGAACTCGAAGGCGCGGCGCTCAAAACCTTTTCTCGGTGCCGACCTTGGCCCGAAGGCAGCGGAGGGACCGGAGCCTTTTTATGTGGCAGATGGTAGGGGAAGGAAGTCTCTTTACTCACGATCCGTTGTCCCGGTGTGAGGTCTTCGGCATCGGAGTCGGCTTCAGACACGGAGATGTGTTGCTCCTCCATTTCGGCTTCCTGCGCTTGTGATTCTTCTTGTTCGGACTCGTCTCCGAGGAGATCCAGCACGGAGCCACTTTGCTGGTACATTTCGTGACGTCGAGCCAGACGGTCACGGAGCGTCTTCTTCGATCAAAACGACAGACACGTCGCAGTCCTACTCGTCGTGTTCCGGGGATAGGCAAAGGTTGCACACTTCGTGCAGGTCGGTGCGCGGAAACTTAGTGTGACACCCTGGACAGAACTTGAATGGAGTCCGTTCCATCGACTGCTACCAAACCCGGCGCGGGTAGGCCCAACGGCCTTCCACGAGTCTTCCGATTGTAGGTTTTCGAGTGTAAATGATACGCAGAGAATGGGAAACGCGATCGATAAACAATACTGTCGAGGGTAGTGGATTGCGCGTCGAAGGGGGCCCGAAAAATGGTGCCGAACCGGAGCGCAACAATTCACATCCGAACCCGATGGCGGAAAAAAATAATCTAACAATGGAGTCGATGCCCATGCGCACTATCACCGAAAGGAGGAGTCACCTACCTCGTGACTGGAAAAGACTTCTTCGAAGAAAAACAAAGTGCAAACATCCGGACCCAACACTAGATGGCGATCTGCACAGCATATGATCTACAGCTCATATGCCTCGAACAGACTGTTACCAAAGGTAAGTAATTTGTCTCATTTCTGCTTCAGGGTATGTGGGAAAAACTACAGCTGACACTAGCACGTAGGGATATGGGCCTTTATACGTCTATAGTGATGTCCGCAGTCGCACAAAAGTGTGTGCTGATGGCATCACATACAGTACTCTGGAAACTGTGGATAGAGTAGCCAATATAAAGAGCGCTACCAAATGTTAACTATTTGCTAGACGTGGGTGGGTGGGTGGGTGGGTGGGTGGGTGGGTGTGTGTGTGTGTGTGTGTGTGTGTGTGTGTGTGTGTGTGTGTGTGTGTGTGTGTGTGTGTGTGTGTGTGTGTGTGTGCATGTGTGTGCATGTGTGTGCATGTGTGTGCATGTGTGTGCATGTGTGTGATAACTGCGTGAATGGTGGACTTCATTTGGAACCTGTGTGTAGAGCAAAATGTGATGGTAGTTGGTGCTTCTCGTTACCAGGCCCCCTTTCTGAAATCTGTTCAGTCTACTACAGGTGTCTCCAACCTTTTCTGTACTGAGATACTTCTGATCAGTGAAAATCATCGTAAGCTACTGAAGGCCTAGCAACAGGTGCACTGTAACCAGACACCCCCCCCCACACCCAGTTTCATTGACTTTAAGCCCTGTATCTGTCCATAGAGCCAGATACTATGGTGTGAACAAAACATTTTGAATAAGGACACTAGGACAGGGCTGCCATGTGTGTCAGTAAGTGCATGGTCTTTAGGGATGTATGAACATGCGTGTGTATAAATGATATATATGTGTATGGGTGACTGAGAACCAGTGTTGTATGTACCTGTGGCACAGGGCATACCTTTCGCCATATGTGGCACAGTTACATGTATAACACAAACGTGCTACCATTATCACTTATAAATATGGCTGTATTTTTCACTTATAAATAAGACACCATGTCTACCAGCCTCTGGGAGCAAGATGCCTATAGTGTGTGATGGTGACACTTTGAAATGGGAGAAAATTAAACTGAAGAGTGAACTTTGTTTATGTGGATTCCATAAAACTCATCATTTAAATGTTCTTCCATTTCCAAGTGCCTCAGCCTATAACCATGACTTCCCGTCACTCTAGTACGGGCGGATTTTGGATTTACACCTAGCGTTCAGTCACATGACACCCCCACCCCGCCTTTTAAGTTTCAAGTTCCTTTACTGTGTACTCGCACCAGGCATTCCTTGGGCGGGCATTACCTCTTGCCACGTACACAGCTGCTGGCAGCCAAAGGCTTTGTTTACTTGGTTGCCATCAACAACCATGTGTGCGGTTGCCACTCTAGTGTTCATGTGAGGTATTGGAGTGGCTGTGCTCGCGTCATCACGCCAAGGGAAGCCTGGGCGCTTCCAGCGCCTTAAGATACTGACTGTTATCTGCACACCACCTCGCTTGCTGTCAGATGGTATCACGTATTCCCCGAGTACTTTTACTGGGCGCATACACGGATAAGGTTTGAGTGTTACATGTGCATGCTCATTTCCATTGACTTTTACCTGCATCAGCAGCATTTCACATCATGTACTTAACTGGTAGGACCGGAAGAGCTTATATTACAATGATTATTGTTAATACCAATTTAGTACCAGAAACATGCAAAATTCAAATTGCAACGGAGTGACGCATTCATGTGGTAAATTCTTCTTTTAATCCTCTTTAAAGCTTTTACATCAATCAGCCCAAACAATGCATTTCATCTGTAAGGACTTTATCAGGGTTCTGGTGATATCTGTGTACAGTTCTGGTAATTTTCTCAATCCGTTATCCCAGTTCAAAAATAATTCAGGTAGAGTTTTATTCATTATATATGTTAGGCATCACCATTTCTAAGAGAGTGTCAGTACCGACAGGACAATCAAGTGAGCCACATCCTCATTGAAGGATTTATTTGGATGGAACGTGATATGTTCTCCCGCCCAACGCGCAAAATCAAGCACTTTATTTTGCACGTTGGGCTGGAAAACATATTGTGGAGGATACAATATCAGAGGCGGCCTGCTCAGCAAGGATTTTTCTTCTCAAAAAATGCCAAAGTCTCTTGTGCACTGCGACCTAGAAACGTTTTTGAACTTTTTGATTTCCAAACTTTCACCAGGATCAATCCCTTAGGAGTATCCGACCAGGGCTACATCGCGGTTAGCCTCAAATTGCGTCTAGGTCCATATCTAACACTTCAATAGACTATGAATGGCGCATTGTGTTTTTGGAGCTATTTCCACTAGAATCTTCAGGAATTCATCTCTCTGGTTCCTCCTATTGAATTTTTGTTGTTTTGGTCTAATTTTATTCAATAAAATATTTATCTTTATTTTAAAATTGGTTGTGGAATTTTACTGAGTGTTGTGACTACTGCTTAAATACTTTACCTGTTGCCTTCCATTTAAGCCTAACTGCTTTGAATATATTACCAGGGATTGAGCATAGGTTTATTTAATTTAATTTGTGTGACATCTGGGAGGTGGTGGTCTTATTATCCTTTGACGTGGTCAATTGACCACCCCAAACAATAATCTACTATCATATATGTAGCACGGTAAATTAGAACAACGTTTTGAAGACATTAATCTACAGACTGAATGAGGGAACACATTTATCCCCTAAAGGTAAGGATTAGCTGGGAAAAACAGAAAGAAAAACTTCATGAACAATCTGGTAGGACACTTCATGCTGAAGGGCACTCTGAATAGATAACTGATGTTCATTAAAGTTGCTGTCCAATGACAAATCTGAAATACTGAAGCTTTTTTGTTTTTAAAAACCTTTATCTGGTTTCTTGTACCTCAGTACATTGCAACAATCGTTAAACACTGATATTAGGTCAAACTGAAAACTTACTCAAGAGGAAATCCAATTTTCTGCACCCTTGAATATGCACCAAATATCAAGGAGGAAAGGCCCGCACAAAGCAATCTTTCAGCCTACCAAATTGGGTGCATATTGTTCATAGAGGTCAAAGGTTACAAGTGGTGACCCAAACAGGGTCTTTTTCAATTAACAAGTAAATCTCAAAAGAAAACATCTGCCAGGTCTTTCTACAAAGTGTATCCCATCCAACAGATCCTCTCAGAAGAAGAAAAGTAGAGGGTCATAGTAGCATAGAAGCGATCCTCTGACTGGTAGTAAATTCCTCTTGTTGAAATCGGTCCCTTCATCGGCAGGAGATGGTGTTTCAGCTACCTTAAAACAATTCCAGCTCACAATGGTAAAAAGCTTGCCAATTCATAGTTTCCTCAAACACAAAGCACAAGTTACTAACTTGTGTAACAATATATCTGTAAGAGACAGTAGTTAGTGACAGATTCCTTACCTTAGAATATCCCCAGGCGTCAGGCTGGATCCGGAAAGTTTTTGCGTAGCAGTACCCTTGCGCGTCGGTAGGCGGCGTCGTGCGGCTCCGTGTCAGTCGTCGGCGTCGTGATCGCCGGGATGACGTCGCGGGCAGTACTTGGACGCCGCCCCTGCGCGCTGACGTCAGTTCTGTACACGACTTTCCGCGCCAGGAACGCGGAGCCATGCAAGAAGCTGACATAGGTGTCTGAAAAATACTAGGGCCCTGAAAGGGATGTCCTTAACCCTAGAAATCAGTTCACAGAACGGGGAGGATGGGTGGGCGGTAGGAATCTGTCACTAACTACTGTCTCTTACAGATATATTGTTACACAAGTTAGTAACTTGTGCATCTGAAAGAGACACGTTAGTGACAGATTCCTTACCTTAGAATAGATACCCCAGCAATACCAACCCCGGTGGTGGGTCTGCGAACAAAGATCAGACAAGGAAGTCCCGGAGGACAGAACGGCCAAAGAAGCCGTCCCTCCGGACCTGGCTGTCAAGGCAGTAATGCTTGGTAAACGTGTGCAGCGAGGCCCACGTATCTGCCTGACATATATCCTGCAGCGGAACACCGCGGCCTAAGGCCGTGGTAGCAGCCGTTGCCCTGGTGGAATGGGCACGCAGCCCAACAGGAGGCTCCTTCTTAGCCAAAGAATAGCAGGCTTTGATACACAAGGTTACCCAGCGGGAGATGGTTCTCTTGTGCACCGCCCGACCTTTTTTGGCGCCCAAGTAGCCAACAAAGAGCTGGTCATCCACCCGGAAGTGTTGTGTGCGGTTGATATAAAAGGAAAGCGCACGTTTTGGGTCCAGACGGTGGAGACTCTCTTCCTCTCTGGAAGGATGCGGAGGCGGAAAGAAGGTGGGCAAAGTGATGGTCTGCCCAATGTGGAAGGCAGTAACCACCTTTGGCAAGAAGGACGGACGCGTCCTAAGAACAACCTTGTCTGGATGGACAGACAGAAAGGGAGGTTTGCATGATAGAGCCTGGAGCTCACTCACCCGCCGAGCGGAGGTGATGGCCACCAGAAAGGCTGTCTTCAGAGTCAGAAGACGAAGAGGACAGTTATGTAGAGGCTCAAAGGGAGCGCACATAAGAAAGGTAAGAACCAAGTTCAAGTCCCACTGAGGCATTACAAACGGAACAGGAGGGAAGAGGTGTGTAATGCCTTTTAGAAACCTGTGAACAACAGGGGACTTGAAAAGGGAGGGCTGCTCAGGAAGCCTGAGGAAGGCCGAGATGGCACAAAGATAGCCCTTGATGGTACCCAGGGCAGAACCCTGTTGGGCCAGGGAAAGAAGGAACAGAAGAACCTCAGAAAGAGGGGCAGAAAGGGATTCACAGCCTTTGCTGTGCACCATGCCACAAACTTGTTCCACCTGCAGGCGTATACCACCTTAGTGGAGGGACGCCTGGCTGCCAGAATCACATCACAAACTTCGGGAGGCAAGTCGAAAGGAATCAACTGCCGCCGCTCAATCTCCACGCAAGCAGGTGGAGGCTGGACGGAGTTTGGGTGGAGGACCGTCCCCTGCTGCTGCGACAGAAGATCCTCCCGAAGAGGCAGACGGATCGGGGATCGACGCTCATACTGAGTAGCTCGGGATACCAAACTCTTCGAGCCCAGCACGGAGCCACAAGGATGACTTGGGCCCGGTCGCGCCGAATCTTCTTCAACACTCTGGGTAGAAGTGGTATAGGCGGAAAGCGTACAACAGACCGCAACTCCACTCGCGACGAAAAGCGTCGCTGAGCGAGTGCTGCCTTGGAAATTCCAACGCGCAGAACTGATCACATTGCGCGTTCTCTTTGGTGGCGAATAGATCTAACCAAGGCTCTCCCCACTGTAGAAAGAGTCCTTGCGCCACTTCCGAGTGAAAACGCCATTCGTGATCCATCATGCACCTGCGGCTGAGTTCGTCCGCCCTAGCGTTCAGAGAACCTGCCAGGTGTTGAACCATCAGGAAAATGCCCTGATGTTCCAGCCATGTCCAGAGGCGCAGAGCCTCCTGACATGGGTCCACGACCCCACCCCGCCTTGCTTGTTGCAGTACCACATGGCGGTGGTGTTGTCTGTGAACACCTGCACTACCTTCCCTTTGACAGAGGGAAGGAATGCCTTGAGTGCAAGTCGGATTGCCTGGAGCTCCAGAAGGTTGATATGGAGCCGGGACTCCGCCAGAGACCAGAGGCCTCTGATCTCCGCCTCTCCCATGTGACCGCCCCATCCCAGAAGGGACGCGTCCGTCACAACTGTGTGCTCTGGCTGCGGAAGGGAGAGTGATCTGCCCATGACCCATTGCCGGTTCGAGAGCCACCACTGCAACTGTCTTGCAGTCCCCTCCGAGATCTGGACGTGATCGGACAGGTTGCCCTGGTGCTGCGCCCACTGGAACTTCAGGTCCCACTGCAGAGCCCGCATATGCCATCTGGCATGATCGACCAGCAGGATGCAGGAGGCCATGAGGCCCAGCAGCCTCAGGGTCATCCGTACCGAAACCCAGGATAAAGGCTGAAAGATCGGAATCATAGCCTGAATATCCCGGACTCGCCGTTCCGGAGGATAGGCCCGAAACTGCGTTGTGTCCAGAACTGCTCCGATGAAAAGGAGCTGTGGAGAAGGAATCAGATGCGACTTCGGCACATTGATGGAGAACCCCAGCGAGTGCAGGAGTTCGGCCGTAGTCTGGAGGTGGGAGACGACTGCCTGGGACGAGCCCGCCTTCAGCAGCCAGTCGTCGAGGTAGGGGAAGACTGGAACCCCTGCCCGGCACAGATGAGCTGCGACCACCGCCATCACTTTCGTGAACACCCGAGGGGCACTTGTAAGGCCAAAGGGGAGCACGGTGAACTGAAAATGCTCGAGGCCTACCGTGAACCGAAGGTAACGCCGGTGGGCCGGCAGGACGGGGATGTGAAAATAAGCGTCCTGCAAGTCCAACGCTACCAACCAGTCTCCAGGGTCGAGGGCAGTCAAGACCTGAGCTAGGGTGAGCATCTTGAACTTCTCCTTCCGGAGGAAGCGATTGACGTTCCGGAGGTCCAAGATAGGACGCATGTCCTCCTTGTCCTTTTTGGGCACCAGAAGGTAGTGGGAGTAGCAACCACGTCCTACTTCTGGGGTCGGAACATGCTCGATGGCCCTCTTGGCCAAGAGGGCCGTGACTTCCTTCTGCAGAAGCACCAAGTGATCCCCTGACATGCGGTGGAATTGAGGTGGCATGGCTGGGGGGGGTGGTCTCGAAGGGGAGGGAGTAGCCCCTTCGGACAATGTCCAAGACCCACCTGTCCGAGGTGATGGGACGCCAGTGGTGAAGGTGATGGCGGACCCTGCCCCCTACTGGCACCTGAAAGGAAGGACTAGGAGGGCTTGGAGGCCGCGGACCGGGCGGAGTTGGTGGCCTGACCCGCACGCTGGTTGCCCGAACCGCCACGGCGGTAGCCACGTCCTCGGCCACGCGAAGACGCTTGCTGCGCGGGCTGGTGGCTGGGCAGTGGACGTGACTGGGCGCCCCTTCCGTGGCCACGAAAGGGGCGAAAAGCAGAGGTTAGCAGAGGGCGCACAACAGAAAGGCCCAGGGACTTGGCAGTAGCCCGTGAGTCCTTAAAACGCTCCAGCGCACGGTCTGCTTTGGAACCAAAAAGACAGACTCCATCAAAGGGCATGTCCATGAGTGTATTCTGGACATCACCCGAGAAACCAGTTGTTCTCAGCCAGGCGTGGCGACGCAGCGCCACCGTCGTTGCAAGCGATCTGCCCAGCGAGTCGGCGGTATTAAGGCCACAACGTATGGTGTATTTAGCCGCATCCCTACCTTCCGCAATGGTGCGGGTAAGCAGTGTCTGGACCTCCTCAGAACACTGGGGCAAAACAGTCGCCACCGAATCCCACAGGGAGTGGGTATATCGGCCCAAAAGGCAAGCGGTGTTGACGGACCGCAAGCCAGCACTGGAGGAAGAAAAAGCCTTCTTCCCAAACTGGTCCAGGCGTTTGGATTCCCTATCCGGAGGGGCGGTAGGGAAGGCGGTTTGGGAGGCAGAGGCTTGGACAACCAAGCTCTCGGGGGTGGGATGTTGAGAGAGAAACAAGGGGTCGCCCGGAGCAGGGCGATGGCGTCGGGCCACGTTCCTATCCACAGGAGCCCCTGTGGTGGGCTTGGACCAGGTGCCCAAAAGAACGTCAGACAGTGCATCATTAAACGGCAGCACAGTCTCCGTGGAGGAAGCTGCCGGCTGAAGCACTTCCGTCAGGAGATTAGTCCTGACAGCCACAGTAGGCAATTGGAGGTGCAAGGCTCCAGCTGCTCTACGCAACACCGATGCGAAATTTGCTCCCTCCTCCGTAGCCACGGGAGGAGACAGCATGCCAGTGTCAGGGGAAGTGTCTAGACCACTGGCATCCCCAAGTTCCTCTGCCCAGTCCTCATCATACTCACACTGCTGTGTGAGAGGGTCTTCCGACCCCTCCCAGCTCTCCTGGTCCTCCTCTGGTGTAAAATATGGAGGAGGAGGGACATCTGGGACCCAAGGTCTCATCGGCGCCGGAGCCGGCGTCGAGCGACGCCAGTCCGGCTCCATGTCCGGAACCGGAGAGAACCGGGAACGACGCCGCCCGGAGCCCCGGGCGGCGTCGGGAACGGCACCTGGGACATCGGCGCCGGCGGAGGCGTGGTTAGAGTCAACCGGCGTCGATCGGGGTTGCGGTACCACCGGAGCCGGGATCGAGGCCGGGGCCGGGATCAAGGCCGGCGGGACAGGCGACGCCGGGACCGGAGTCGTCGGCGCCGCCGGAGTAACCCCATCAGGGCCCGCGGGGCCCGAAGGCGCACCGGAGGGACCTCGGGGCCCGAAGAGGCGGGCCATGGCCGACAGGAATTCCTGTATCTCGGCCGGAGTCGCCCCCGAACCCGGAAAGGACGGGTAATGCGGGGGCGGCGCCACAGGCACATCCGGAGCCGCGGGGACGGTGCCGACAGGGGCCTCAGCCGAGTCGCTAGACCGGCGAGGCGAAGTCTTAGAGCGATGGTGCGTCTTAGACTTTTTGTGCTTCGACTTACCCGAGGAGTGCGAAGACTTGGGCTCCGCGACCGGCCCCTCGACCTCTCACGGGACCGGGGCTTGGTGCGGCGCGGAGCCGACTGCCGGACCTCGAGGAGCTTTCGAGACCGCTCTCGCAAAGCCTTCGAGTGTAAGGCCCGGCAGTCAGGGCACAACTTCGTGTCGTGGTCTCGGCCGAGACAGTAGAGACACTCTAGATGCGGGTCTGTGATCGACATCATTCGACCACAGGCGTCGCATGGCTTGAAGCCGGGCATCCCTACCGACACCTCGGAGTCGAGAAGACTCGAAAAGAAACAGTGAAAAAATCACCCAAAAATTTAGTCAAAAATTGACTAGGGCACTGCTCTTCCCGGATCTGCGCTTACTGGCGCGGAAAAAGAAGAACTGACGTCAGCGCGCAGGGGCGGCGTCTAAGTACTGCCCGCGACATCATCCCGGCGATCACGACGCCGACGACGGACACGGAGCCGCACGACGCCGCCTACCGACGCGCAAGGGTACTGCTACGCAAAAACTTTCCGGATCCAGCCTGACGCCTGGGGATATTCTAAGGTAAGGAATCTGTCACTAACTACTGTCTCTTACAGATATGCATGTTACATAGGGATTAGTAGCTAAGAATGGCCAGTCTAATCCTAGTTTCAGCTTAAAAACAGAGGGAAGAAATTCATTTCTATTTTCAAACTCAATTGGAATATGAAACGTGGAATAAAACATACTGTAGGAATGAAGTTGCAAGATGATAAATTACAATGGCCAAAAGGGAAAGTCAATGAAGATGTGATGCCATGTGCCTTTTTTCTAGCAAGTGGGGGAAAAAATTGAAGTGAAGCCCTGCTATTGTCCAATAGGCGGGAAAAACAAACCGGTGTCCGCTTGCTGGCAATTCACACATATGCGCCAAGTATTGCAGGCACAGAGAGGGCCCCAGGAAATCAAATTAAGTGACAACTTTCGTTTCAGCAGCACTTATCTAGCTTGACAGTCAAAGTAATTCAACCAGTTTGGAAGGAGCAAGAGGAGGACACAAGCATAACTGAAGTGCACTGAGGTCTAGTTGTTGCACTTTTGTGCTCGATGCAGCGGGACATTGAGGTTGGATTATACAGAACAAGGGAAGGACAGAGATTCGGCCAAGCAGAACCTTACAGCTACTAACATACCAGCTACCAGGCTGAATAGATGTGGTGGAAGGCGGTGGGGGCGCAGGGAACAGAAGCCATCTTGAGTCAAGTTGCTGCCTGTTGACTAGAAATGAGTACATGCCGATGTAGTGTGGAAGAAGACTTGGGAGGCGGAAACTGTGGCAGTGCTTATCGAGGATGCTTGATATTACTGACCAAGACATGATTATGGTCAGCATATTTACAAGTTAAAGTGTTAATGTTTTGATTCTTTGTTGCTAGAATTTCTCAAAGGTGCGGAACACGTAGACAGGATAAAATATGTACAGTAGGTCATTACTGATGGTCATGCTGCAACTGCTACATACTGCACAATAAACTGCAAAAACTTGAACAAGGCTATAAAACACAATTGAAGGTCACTGTAACTTTGTGGTCTACATCTGTTATACTAATGAAACAGTATGCCCCTATAGGTGCTTAATTGTCACTGTAGAAAACAAGGAACATATCCTGTACGTTGCTGGGCTGATTTAAAAGTGAACACTTTCTTCTATCACATCAACAACCAGAACATGTGAACTTTTATGAAATTGAATAAAATCCCACTTTTTGGGGTGAGGGGTGGAAATGTGCTACTTTGCTCCTAAAGCACGTATGTTAAAACTCTCCATGTGGGCTTAAAAGAAACTGTAGAATGGAAGGACCCAGTCTCAATTTTTTTTCTCACTTATGTTAAACTATGAACGTGCTAAATTTTTCGTAAAAAGAATCAACAGCACACACTGATCAGTGACATAAGAGGGAAGACATTGTAAGCCTGGGCAGAGACATTACATGGAATACGAATGTTGCAATAATAAAAATAAGCAACCAATAAGAAAACCCGCTCTGTCATATTATAAGGCAAACATAGCATAAAAAGGCAAAATAATGGTTACAATCTAAATTAAGACAATGCATTCATATTGAACTGTACATACATATTATTACACTGCAAATGTATGGCACACAACAGTTAACTTAGATTGCAGTATAAAAATACATACTTCTTTTTTTTGGAAGAAGCCATCTCCACACTAAGAATGACAAACACTCTTGCCACTGATCGCAGAAATCTCATTGTAACTGCAATAGCTTCTTCTTTTCGTCCCAACGTGTATTTGTTTTGAAGTTCCTTGACAAGTGTCCCCAGCAAGGTATCTAAAAGCTTAAGGAATATTTTTTTTTTTAGGTCGCTCATCATGAAAAGGGAAAATAAAATCACACAAGGCATGAAGCTGTGCTTTTGAATCGTCAAAGCAGAAAGCCCAAAGTGAAGAAAAATCCTCAAAATGATATATATGCAGAAGCACAGAGAGTAATGTGTGATTTATTACCTTTACTGCATGTGGGAAGGGGCAATGACTCATGGAAGATGAAGCCTCAAGAGAGTCATGGTGCCCTTCTCCTCCCCCAACAATGGTAATAAACAACATACTCTGCACATCTGCATATATAGTATGCATCAAGGCATTTGTTCAATTTAAACAGAAAGTATTTAACCAATATCAAGAGGCAAGCTGTTAAACGTGTGCAGCAAGGTTATATCACAGTAAAGAGACAGCATGATCATTAGGAAAGTGGTTTCCCTGTATAAATTTATATGAAATTTGAGCAGCACTAAAGAGAAAGTTACTTACCTTCGGTAACGCTCATTCTGGCCGAGACTATCTAACCTCAGAAAACTCACCTTTCGAATATTTCCCATGCTTGAGACTGGATCTGGAAACGTTTCCAGCAATACCGCTGCACGCCGGTAGGTGGTGCCATGCGGCTTCACACAGACGCAGTTCCGCTCCAGAAATGACGTGCGGAACTTGTATAGGTGCCACTAAGGGGTGTTAACATCAGTTGCTCTTTAAGATGTCCATGCCTCAGACACAGAGCTTGAAGCTCCATTAAACGCTGCACTGATGTTCTGCTAATGAGGAACACCATCTTGAGAGTGAGAAGCAGCAAGGGGCAGCTGTGAAGTGGCTCAATGGGAGTAAACATTAAATATGTGAGAACTAAGATAAGGTCCCACTGTGGCATGACAAATGGAGAGTGACGAAAAAGGTGTTGTAGGATTATCGAAAACACAACACAACCAGTGACTAAAATTGAGGACTGATGTGGCAATAGCAAAAAAAGACAAGAGAGTCAAGGATACCCTTTAACATAGCCCAGGGTAAAGCCTTGCCGGGCAAGGGTCAAAACAAACAAAACGTGAGATTATTTTGCATGGAGAGGGTCTGACTGCAGCAAGCCAAGTCACAAATTTATTCCGATGACAGGCGTATACAGTTTTTGTCAAGGGGCGTTTTTCAGCAAAGATGACATCAACTACCCCCAGAGGAAGGTCAAAGGTGTTCAGCTGTCATAACTCAGTCTCCAGGTATGAAAGTGGAGATCGTGAAGGCCTCGGTGCAGAACCCTGCCCCATGGCTTCAACAGCTGATCCTCTCAGAGGGGCAGCCTGATCGACAGACAGATGTTCAAGTCGAGGAGCAAGGATACCATACTCTATGTGCCCAGTCCATGCCACTAGGTTTGGGCCCGGTCAGTCTTGATTTTCAAAACTCGTGGCAGAAAAGGTATCGGCAGAAAGGCATACAGGAGTTCAGAGTTGTACCCTAGACGAACATGTCTCCTAGTAAGAGATGCTTTGGAAACTCCAACTCGCAGAACTGCTGACATTGCGTGTTCTCTGTAGTTGCGAATAGATTGAGCCAAGGATCTCCCCCATTAAAAAAAAAAATACTTTGTGCAACCTCCGGGCGCAAGTGTCATTCGTGATCCACCAGCAGGCGATGGCTTAGTTGTCTGCCCTGGCCTTTAAGGACACTGCCAGGTGATTTGTCACCAGGAAAATGCCTTGATGGATAAACAGCCATTTCCGGAGGCAAACAGCCTCCTGACACAGGGCCCGTGACCCTACTCCGCCATGTCTGCTTTAATACCACATGGCAGTGGTGGTGTCTGTAAGCACCTGTACCAGCCTCCCCTTGAAAGACAGAATGAAGGCTTTGAAATCCAAGCGGATGGCACTCAGATCCGGGGGTGGAGGGAGTCTGCCTCTGACCCAATAACAGTCTAGTAGCCACCACTGCAGACCCCTTCAAAATCTGGATTTGGTCGAGGAGGTTCCCTTGATGTTGGGTCCAATGAGATTTCAGATCCCACAGCAGAGCCCATATATGCCACTTGGCATGCTTGACCAGCAGGATGCAGGAGGCCATCTACCCTAGCAGCCTCAGAGTCGACCACACTTACCCACGACACGAAACCAAACGTGTACAAAATGACTGATTAAGAGGAGCGTCTGAGAAGGAGCCAGGAGTGACTTCAGCACGTTGACAGTGATCCCCAAATCTGACAGGTTTGTCGTAGTTTGTAGGTGGTTGACTGTCTGGCGTGAGCCTGCCTTCAACAGTCAGTTGTCAAGATAGAGGAAGACTGGGAAACCCCCCCCCCACCCCTTTTCAAAAGTTGTACTGCTACCATCGCTTTCATGAACACCCGATGAGCGCTGGTGAGACCAAAGAGTACAGCAAACTGAAATAATCCTGACCCTTAATTATCAGTGATGTCATCAATGATGACGTTTAGGTCAGTGAAGTCCTTTAACATGTCATAAGTAATATAATGTGAGGTCATAAGCAGTGCATGATGTGGGTGCAAGTTATAGTTAGTTCACTATACTTTAACTGGCGAATTTTTCTGTTTTTTAAACATTAGCTCTCATCTCATTTCCACACCTAATATCACTTTAACTCTTGGTTTCTTCTGTCAACTTCTGGCCATCTTTAATGTCATCCATGATTCTGCTATTCAATTTACTTTATAAACCCTTACATAATTTTTAGGAAAAATTAAAGATATAAAGTTATTCAGAAATGGTCTATAGTCATATACAGCATACATTTACTGTGTGTACATATGTGGGTGCGTAGCTCAGTATACTAACTGAATTTCTGTGGGTTTTTTTCTCGTTTCCAAGCATTAGCCTTTGTATTTTTTCACCACCTACCTAAAACATCACAAATTTTTGTTTTCAGT